>LPNX010826043.1:0-42171 GCA_001517045.1 Pseudotsuga menziesii | reverse complement strand
AATCTATCATATACTTTGCTTTAGTGCTTGAAAGTGTAGGTTGTCTTGAATGTGTCTTTTTGGATAAATAGTATGCAAAGATGAATATAGATAAATGGAACTGATGATTCATTTACAAATTAAAAATAAACATTAATTTTCTAAATGGCCTCAAAATGAGGCAGGAAAAAATCATCATGCTACAACAAATATCTACATATATCATCAAATAAAAAAATATATCAAATATCCCTCCACTTTGGAAAAGTTATAACTTTTTTCATTCTAGGAAGATTTTGGTTTCATGCCTTTAAAGGTTACAATGAAGGCCATATATAAGACTTGGGAAATCTCTTTCCCAACATCTAAGTCATCATTCAAAATTTTTAGTATATGGATGAGTATAATATTAGAAGGATCATTCAAAAGGTTGTAGCTAAGCGAATGTTAGGAAGTTTGAACATATATAAGATCATTGATCCTAAATCACGATAATTGGTTTATTCTATTTCTATATATTATATCCAATATGTGATTCACTTGAAGGTTGTTGCTAGATCAATGCTAAAATCATTGCAAGTAAATTGGTTTATTCTATTTCTATATATTATATCCAACATGTGATTCACTTGAAGGTTGTTGCTAGACCAATGCTAAAATCATTGCAAATAAGTTTGAACACCACATATTAGGAATTCTTGTGGAGTTCAAATCTTAAGTGTTTCATAAATATGCATTTGTATCAATCCCTTTGGATTAAAAAAATGCATTATATATTAACTGACTTATTGCGAAAACATTTCAAACAACTGGAAGTTCTAAACTAAAGTGAAAATAAGTTGAGTAACTAATTTTCAATCTAAAACATATTATAGTCAAAATTTTACAAAATAGACATCTTAGGAAAGAAATGAATACAAACCAACCTTATTAGTTCCATCCTAACACTTCAAGGAATATACGGTAAGCTACATGGCATATAGTTGGATAATGGATATATTGAAATTCACCTTAAATGATTTAACATTGATTCATATTAGTAACATTTTTAATTGGAAAGGTGATGCAAGGATTAAGACCTTTTTTTTTATTTCTTCACAACTATTATAACCAAGAGTTAATAAAATGGTTACATAGCTATAATANTGATTCATATTAGTAACATTTTTAATTGGAAAGGTGATGCAAGGATTAAGACCTTTTTTTTTATTTCTTCACAACTATTATAACCAAGAGTTAATAAAATGGTTATATAGCTATAATAACATGGCTTAATGGGTTATACAAAATGATAGTTGTTGAAGTTTTATAGGATGGATTCATGTGATGATATGGAATATGAGCATCTCAAGTGATATATAATGGTCATTTGGACAACATTACTATGAGGACATCGTCAATATTAAAGAAGGGAAGCACCTTAGCATAAATGAGGACATCGTCAAGATTAAAGAAGGGAAGCANATCTCAAGTGATATATAATGGTCATTTGGACAACATTACTATGAGGACATCGTCAATATTAAAGAAGGGAAGCACCTTAGCATAAATGAGGACATCGTCAAGATTAAACAAGGGAAGCACCTTATCATAAATGCAATATTCTCCTAGTGAGTCAAATATTAGTGATAGCTAAGCAAGGTGATCAATTTGAATAGAAATAGTATGGAATTGACAATATTAGATAAATTAAAAAAAACTCATATGAATCCCTTGAGGTATATACCTAATGCATAACATTGAAATGTTGCACGAGAATTATAAAATTGCAATCAATGCCTAGGATAAATTTATGTTAATAGAATGAAGAGGTTCCTCTCTCTTAATTACAAGGTGGGTGATTCAACTTGGAAAGTATAAATTATTTAGCTATTAATGTGCTACTTCACTCATAATTACTATGCTCCATTTTGACAACTCTTTTGGGGATCTAAATCTCATATTATCTTATCACTAACTAAGTATTTTTAATAAAACGTGTCAATCGTGAACAAGGTAATATAATTTGTAACCAAACACATTCAAACCAATATAACAACTACATCACAAGTAATGTAAGCAATTTACCTAAGCCTAATGTAAGCCAAATGAGCATCTTTAACCTTCCTAAAAATTATCCAAGTGTATAATCCTACAAAATAGATTTAAGAGGTGTCCCCTAACTAGTTTTCAATCCAACCATACCACCAACACAGATTCAAATGGTCCATAAGTGCCACTTTTAAAGATAAACATTAGTGAAAGAAACTTGCCCCTTAGCTAAACTAGAAATTAAAGCTCTTATTCATAATTCAAAAATTTATTTAATGAATATATTTAAATTGACAGCATTGAAGAAGAACAAAAAGAAAAAATAAATAAATAAATAAATAAAATTGACCAAAACCAACAAATTTAATGGTAAGAAATTTTCCAAATGCATACACTAATAAAGAGGAATGACCATAGAATATTAAGGTAATAATACCTGAAACAAGATATGAAATGTTCTTGATGACTTTAATACAATACGTTATAAATTGTAAATTTCAATCATTTTGGAGAAAGATCCCTATGAAATAGGGAATTTCAAGCAATTTGGAGAAAGTGTCATATGAAATAGAAAATTTCAAGTAGTTCGGAGAAAGATCCCTATGAAATAGAAAATTTCAAACAGTTGTAAGAAATATCCATATGAAATAGAAAATTTCAAGCAGTTCGAAGAAAGCTCCATTTGAAATAAAAAATTTCAGGAAGCTCCTCTTATATATATACTCATCATTATTGTGGAAAAAGTTTCCTCTTACATACTGAAAGTGGTAATCCCCGAGATAAATCTCCCTCTTACATACTGAAAGTGGTAATCCCCGAGATAAAGCTCCCTCTTACTATTCGTTATTGTGAAGAAATCCACGGAAACATTCCATAATTGGAATGAACAAAGAATCATAGGAAGGCAACGGTGTCTGGCGCAAATGGCTGGGCATCAGGTTTTAAATTTTCATTTCATTAATAATTTGAATTTGCTTTAGATAAAATTTAATGGCCGCATGGCTTTCCCGCCAAAACTTGTTATATATCCACTGTGGGTTTTTCGATTTGTTCATTTCGGTCCCTTGTTTTATTAATTCCTTTTCCCATAGAGTATAATTTCGTCATAGCAAGACGATCTTGCCTTTCATATTATAGAACCTCTAGCGTCAGGAGTTTCCATGGAAAATGATAGAGAAAGTACAACTTGTCGTTGGATCCCCACCAAAATCCAGAAGGAGATTTTGGAAGAGTTGTTCAAAGCGGGTGAGCGTAACCCTAGCCGCACTCGCATAAAGCACATTACAATGCTGCTCAAAGTTCATGGCATGGTAGAAGCAATGGATGTCTTCTATTGGTTTCAGAACTCTCACTCATCTCCATCCAATGGTAACTATACTTTGTTTTTATTTCTTCCATTTTGATTAATAGTTTTAACAGTTTCCAATATGATTTCTTATGGAGCACTTCTGTCTATGTTCAATGCCTTCCATTAGTTTGAAGCCCTCAAATGGTTTGGCACCCTCAAATGGTTTGGCTCAGTTTTCTCTACAGGCGTAGGTATGGCCATGAATTTTAATAGCAGTTTATTTTGTCATTAGCAAATCATGGTAATTTTAATGATTCCATTTATACAAATAGATTTATATTAATTCTTATATTTATCAATTTATTTTCACGAGAACCAGTACATTGTGCTTACAAATCCATTGTTAAGATGGGTATTTTGTTTTTTGAATTTTAAATTGTTATTTTCATTAAACTCAATATTTAATTTTTTATATTTCAACTTATAATTAGGGATCGTCGAATTCACAACAATCCAGTACTACCTCTTATACCTCCAGTACTGCCTCTAATGCATCCAGTAGTTTGTTAATCCAACAACATTTGCATTTTTCCCAAAATGAAACTGTATATCAAAATGATTCTCAGTCCCACAACATGCGGAAACAAAAAAAGAATTCTGTGCAAGATTGGTCTCCCAACCAAAAAGAAATTATGGGAAGATCTGAAGCCGCGATATGGTCATCTCCATTCAATGGCAAATATAATTCGTTTTACATTCATTTTGTATAGTTTTAATAGTTATCAATATGATTTCTTATCCAGTACCTCTTCCTTTGTTCAGGTTCTTCCATTAATTTGGAACTCTCACTTGGTTTTTGATAGTTTTCTCTATAGGTATGACCATGACTAATTTTAATAGTAGTTTATTTCATGATTTAAATTAATTCCAAATCAGGGTAATTTTAATGATACAATTAATCCCAATATACATAGATTTTGATTTACTTTAATGACTAAATTTTTAAATTCATTTTTGATCTCAGGTAAAGGAGCAAAAAATTACAAATGACTATTTTTATTTATTTTTTATTTTTTATTTGCCTAAATTATTTTTTCTAATCAACTCAATATTTTAAATTTTTATATTTAAACTTATCATCATGTATAGTTAAATTCACAACAAGCTACATCAAGTACGTCTGGCTCAAATGAGACCTTATTGCGCAACAGTACTGTATCTCAAAATGATCACCCTTGCAAGATTTGGAGACAACAAAAGAATTCAAAGCAAGATTACTGTCTCATTCAAAAATATAACTGTAAGGGCTCAATTTTCTTTTCTCTGATTTAATTAGGGTAAGACTATATTTACTTTTAATGTCTCATTTGCAGTAGAACTATATTTTATTTATTTATGTTGCTTTTGAATACTAGTAAATGTGTCCCTGTTAGTTTCTGATTTTGTACTTTGGTTTATGTTCAACTTCTAACATTATTGGCCAATTTGCAATGGGTATGACCCAACTTTCACCACAGGTAAGGAGTGAGGACTAACCATTTCATGTTGAATATATTAAATGTGGACTAAGAAGAATTATTCCATTTATACAAATAGATTTATATTAATGCTTAGATTTATCAAATTTTTTTCACCAGAACCAGTACATTTTGCTTACAAATCCATTGTTAAAATGGGTTTTCTGTTTTTGAAGTTTAATTTTTTTTCCATTAAACTCAATATTTTATTATTATATTTGAACTTATAATTATAGATCTTCAAATTCACAACAATCCAGTACTGCTTCCCATACCTCCAGTACTGCCTCCAGTTCATCCACTGGTTTGTTAATCAAACAACATTTGTATTTTGCCCAAAATGAAACTGTATATCAAAATGATTCTCAGTGCCACAACATGCATAAACAACAAAATAATTATGTGCAAGAGTGGTCTCTCAAACAAAAAGAAATTGCGGGAAGCTCTGCAGCCGCAATATGGCCATCTCCATTCAATGGGAACTATAATTTGTTTTACATTCATTTTGAATAGTTTTAACAGTTATCAATATTATTTCTTATCTAGCACCTCTGCCTTTGTCCAACGACTTCCATTAATTTGGAACTCTCACTTGGAATTAATGTTAATAGTCGTTTATTTTATGATTTAGATTAATTTCAAATTAAGGTAATTTTAATGATACAATTAATACCAATACACATCACATAGATTTATATTTGGTTTAACAATTATATTTTTATATTATTTTTTATGTCAGTTAAAGGATTAAAAAATTCAAATCTGACTTTTGTATTTATTTTTTATTTTTAATTTGCCTAAATTGTTTTTTCCATTTAACTCAATATTTTAAATTTTTATATTTAAACTTATCGTCATGAAAAGTTAAATTCACAACAAGATGCATCAAGTAAGTCTAGCTCAAATGAGACCTTGAGATCTTATTGCGCAATAGTTTGTTAATCAAACAACATTTTCATTCTATCCAGAATGAAACGATATCTCAACATGATCTCCCTTGCAAGATTCAAAGACAACAAAATAATTCAAAGCAATATTACTCTCTCAGTCAAAAAGATAATTGTAAGGGCTCAATTTGAGTTTCTCTAATTTAATTAGGGTAAGCTATAATTAATTTTAGTGCGTCATTTGCAACTTCATAACCAATAGTAAACTATATTTTATTTATTTATGTTGCTTTTGAATACTGTTAAATGTGTGGCTGATGGTTTCTAATTTTCTAATTTTGTTTATATTCAGCTTCTAACATTTTTGGTTTGACCCTTTCCTTCCATGTCCAAAACCGTGATGTTGCTAGTATTTCCTTTGGCCTTCTATCTCTTGGATGGAATTTTTGTAATACTATTCCTTCTTGAATCAACAAAATAATCTCCCATGGAGAAAATGGTGGTATATACCTCCATGGGTTGAAGGGACCCTCCAGGTCACGATTGTAGTTGTGATCTATTATTTTCAAATTTGACTATAGACTTGATAAAAATTGTAACACCCCGGTTTTGACCCCGTTGCATTAAACGCATATGATGCATATATTGTAATTAATCGTAGTGTGGAGCTAAAGGAAAAAAGCCCCACCATGGATTATCGTTTTTATGTTTCGGTGATTAAATCGGTGCCGATGGTATTTTGTGCTATCTAGGCACGTTATGATTTTTAAATCATCATGCAAATATGCAAAAAATCCACAACCAACTATGTCAATGCAACAATAATGAGATGGGGGCATGATTCCTAACGATACGAGGGGGGGGAATATTTAACCTTTGGGGCCAATGGGGAAAATCCAAATGTCCATGAGAGAACCCATCAAACTGTCAACTACCTTTCTTGTCTTTTTCCCCCAATCATTTATTTTTGCCAGAATGTGGTTGAGTTAGTTATTGCATGGAATGGGAAGAGTATGGGAAAAAATTCGAATTGGGTAGAGAACCCATTTTTGAAAAACGTGTTTTGACTTCCTTGGCAACAAAAATGCCCAAAAACGTAGGCCATTCTACCATGCATCCACGTTTTTCATTTTCCTCACCATTCTCCTTCACGTTGGGGGTTTTTGGGAGCAGTTGGAGTTTTTCCTGTGTGTTTTCAGTCCATGTTTTTGGTTGTTGGCTTCATTTTTCCCATGGATGGGAGGTCATTTTTGTAAATGCCAGGGATTGGGTTGTCTTCCTCATGGTTTTGGAGCTCCTGGAATTCACCATTCACGTTCTCTGATGTGTTCTTCATTTTTCCCAGGGATGGGAAGTGGTTTTGCTGACAGCCAGTGGCTGGGATCTCTCCTGCATGCCTTTGTGTTGTTTCCACATCTCCGCGATTGTGGAATTTCATGTTTCAGTGTTGCACAACCAATGGGGGGGACAAAGCCATGAATTTTGGGTGCTGATTGAGTTCGTTTTGGCCATGTTAGGGCCATAAACAAATTTGGAAATCAAATTGTTGTTAAAGGGGTTGTTTTACCCATCACTGTTTACGTCTTGGTTGAAAAACGTTTTCATCAACCCCAAATCTTGCAATTGCTATGTAAGCCTCTGCTGTTTTGATTTGGACTGTTTTGGAGTGGAAATGGGGTCTGAGCTAGCTTGATAAACCTAGTGGAAGAAGGAACCTCATAGACAGATCTAGAGGGTTGAATTTCTTTTTTGCACACCCTAAATAGCACTGGAAGGGGAGACATAGCCCGAGGGATTGTGCAACAGAGAAGGGGATGCTTCCTTGTGCTAGGTGTGTAGATGTTTTAGAAGTCAGGATATATCAGGTGCAAGTGTCCATAGCTATTTGGTTGAGCTCACTAGCTTAGCAGTCAGCCTTTCCAGCTCCTTTATAGGTTGATAAACCCAACTATGTTGGCTTGGCTAATTTTTGTATATCCTTGGCTACGTGTGAGCCTGCTAGTGTTCTCTTATTCCTTATGGAAATCATGCCCAACTCAGGGGTGGCAGTGCTTTTGAAAGATTGATGAGCACACTGGCCTATGGTTGGGTGGAACATTGTAGCGATGTAGCTGGTTGCGGGACAAGCTTATTCTAAGATAATTACCTCTTATGTTTAAATCCTTGCAACTGTGGTTGTTTTATAACTCACTATGAACATGTTAAATGCTGTGAATGAACAAAATTGCTTTTGTTGTTTGATAATCATTTATGCATATGTGCGTGCTTTTATTTCATTGCATTTTATCTTATGTTCATGGGGCTAAAATTCCCGGTATAGCTAGCAGCTATGTTAGTCACGTACTCTTCGCCGAATAGAGGGGGGGGGGGATGACAAAAATGTTTGTTTTAGTAGATTAATCAATTTCAAATTGATTATTCTACATTTAATTCTAGATAAAATGGTGTAATATCCAAAATTGGAACTTTTTTGCAATTTGGTTACAAATTCGACTATCACCATGTTACCTCATGTGTACATATAGGGTAAATCCTAGCTCTTCCATTATATTCTAACTATACAATGTATTTCTACTACAATAGAATCTATCATATACTTTTCTTTACTGCTTGAAAGTGTAGGTTGTCTTGATTTTTTTTTTGGATAGATACGATATTAAGGTTATGTAGTATGTAAAGGTGAATATAGACAAATGGAACCAATGATTCATTTACAAATTAAAAATAAACATTAAGTCTCTAAATGGCATAAAAAAGAAGAAGGAAAAATCATCATGCTACAACAAATATCTACATATCATCCAAAAAAAGGTAACAAATTTCTCCACTTTGGAAAAGTTATAACTTTTGACATTCTAGGAAGATTTTGGTTGCATGCCTTTAGAGGTTACAATGAAGGCCATGTTGAATATTGTAACTTAAAAGGATATTCTAATTGTATTTTACAGATGTATCCCAAGAGAGATGTTATTATCCCTTCGTCGAGATGTTACTATTGTAATTGGTCATCATAGAGTCATGAGGTAAAGCCTCCATTGCAATTCGGGTCTTTAGTACCCTAATGAATATAATAAAATAATCTTTTGTGATTTCCTAGGTGAAGCCGACCCAGACAGTTTAGTGGGGCCGACTTGTTTAGGGTAAAAGTCAGTAGACAAAAAGAGTATAAATAGAGTGGCCATGCTTCTCATTTCAACACAAAAAAACTCACTTGTGTAGCGCATTGGAGAGAGAGAGAGACATACCAGAAGGAGGAGGATTACCTTTTTTGTGGTTTATCTTATACATCTTATACAGAGGAATTTTTGTTGGGTTTTCTTTCCCTTGATGGTTTCCTAGGATAAATCTGTGTCTCTCTTGTGATTGTGTTTCTTTCAGTGATTCTGCATATGCTAATGTTGTGAATTTTGATTAAACACTAATGATATCTAGTCTAGAATATGAAATTTTGACATGGCATTAGAGCTAGCCTGAATAGGACACAGTTTACAAGGTGAAACTCTCTCTCCTCTCCCTCTGGAAGAAATTAGGGTTTCTGCAAAAGTTGGAATTTTGAAGATTTGTTTGCATAGAAAAATTAGCTAGCTGTATTTAATCCTACAAAATAGATTTGTGATATGTCCTCTAACTAGTTTTCAATCCAACCATGCCACCTACACAAATTCAAATGGTCCATAAGTGCCACTTTTAAAGGTAAACATTAGTGAAAGAAACTTGCCCCTTAACTAAACTAGAAATTAACACTCCTAGTCATAATTCTAAAATTGCTTTGAAAACCTAATGAATATATTTAAATTGATGACATTAAAGAAGAACAAAAATCCCAAAATACATTGTACAAAACCAACAAATTTAAGGCTAATAATTTTTCAAAATGCATACACTAATAAAGAGGAGTGACCATAGAATATTAAGGTAATAATACCCGAAAACATGATACGAAATGTTACTGATGAATTTAATACAATACATTATAAATTGCAAATTTCAAGCAATTCAGAGAAAGATCCCTATGAAATAGCAAATTTCAAGCAGTTTGTGGAAAGATCCATATGAAATAGTAAATTTCAAGCAGTTCAGAGAAAGCTCCATTTGAAATAGAAAATTTCAATTAGTTCTCCCTCTTACACAGCTTCCTCTTATATATATATTGATCGTTATTGTGGAGAAAGCTCCCTCTTACATGCTGAAAGTGGTAATCCTTGAGATAAACCTCCCTCTTACTATTCGTTATCGTGAAGAAATCCATGGAAACATTCCATAATTGGACTGAACAAAGACTCATAGCAAGGAAACGATGTCTGGCGTAAATTGTTGGAAATAGGTTTTAAATTTTGATTTCATTAATAATTTGAGTTTCCTTTATATTAAATTTAATGGCTCCATGACTTTCCCGCCAAAAATTGTTATATATATATATATATATCCACTCTGGGTTTTTCGAATGGTGCATTTCTGTCCCTTCATTTAGTAATTCCTCTTCCCATATAGAATAAGTTTGTCACAACAAGACGGTCTTGTCTTTCATATTACAGAGCCCCTAGTGTCAGAAGTTTCCACGAAAAATGATAGAGAAATCACATCTTGCCGTTGGATCCCCACCAAAAGCCAAAAGGAGATTTTGGAAGAGTTGTTCAAAGAGGGTGAGCGTAACCATAGTTGCACTCGCATAAAGCAAATTACAAACCTGCTAAAAGTTCATGGCAATGTAGAAGCAATGGATGTCTTCTATTGGTTCTAGAACTCTCACTCATCTCCATCCAATGGTAACTATACTTTGTTTTTCTTTATTTCATTTAGATTAATAGATTTAACAATTATCAATATGATTTCTTATCAAGCACCTCTATCCATGTTCATCACCTTCCATTAGTTTGGAATCATCGAATGGTTTGGCTCAATTTTCTCTACAGGTACAGGCATGGCCATGAATTTTAATAGAAGTTTATCTTATCATTAGAAAATCATGATTTTAATGATTCCATTTATACAAATAGATTTATATTAATGCTTAGATTTATCAATTTATTTTCACCAGAACCAGTACAACGTGCTTACAAATCCATTGTTAAGATGTGTTTTCTGTTTTTTGAAGTTTAAATTGTTGTTTCCATTGAACTCAATATTTTTTTTTTTTATAATTGTACTTATAATTAGGGATCGTCAAATTCACTAAAATCCAGTAGTGCCTCCCGTACCTCCACTATTGCCTCCAGTAGTTTGTTAATCAAACAATATTTGCATTTTTCCCAAAATGAAGCTATATATCAAAATGATTCTCAATCCCACAACATGCGGAAACAACAAAATAATTTTGTGCAAGAGTGGTTTCTCAATCAAATAGAAATTGCAGGAACATCTGAAGCTGCAATATGGTCATCTCCATTCAATGGTAACTATAATTTGTTGTACATTCATTTTGAATAGTTTTAACAATTATCAATATGATTTCTTACCCAATACCTGTGTCTTTGTTCAACAACTTCCATTAATTTGGAACTCTCACTTGGTTATCCTCAGTTTTCTCTATAGGCATGACTATGACTAATTTTAATAGTAGTTTATTTTATGATTTAGATTAATTTCAAATCAAGATAATTTTAATGATACAATTAATACCAGTACACATCACATAGATTTAGATTATTTTTTATCTTAGTTAGAGGAGTAAAAAATTACAAATCCATTGTTATGACTTTGGTATTTTTTTTCCCAAATTGTTTTTTCCATTCAACTCAATATTTTAAAATTTTACATTTATAATTATCGACATGAAAATTTAAATTCACAACGAGCTGCATCAAGTATTGGATCAAATGAGACCTTATTGCCCAACTATTTGTTAATAAAAGAACATTTGCATTCTACTCAGAATGAGACGGTATCTCAAAATGTTTTCCCTTGCAAGAATCAGAGACAACAAAAGAATTCAAAGCAAGATTACTCTCTCAGTCAAAAAGATAACTGTAAGGGCTAAATTTGCTTTTCTCTACTTTAATTAGGCTAAATACACAAGATAAGAGTAAGGGCTCAATTTTTTTCTCTAATTTAATTAGAGTAAACTATATTTAAGATAATTGTAAGGGCTCAATTTTATTTTCTCTAATTTAATTAGAGTAAATAAACAAGATAACTATATTTAGTTTTGATGCTTCATTTGCAACATCATAACCAATGGTAAACTATATTTTATTTATATTTGTTGCTTTTGAATAAAATGTGTGCTTGTCGGTTTCTGATTTTGTACTTCTGGTTATGTTCAACTTCTAACATTGCTGGCCAACTTGCAATGGGTATGAACCCGTTTTCACCATAGGGAAGGACTAACCATTTCATTTTGAATTTATTAAATGTGGATTGAAAAGAATTATGCCAAAAATAAGAGATTATGCCAACTTTTTTCATAAGTTATCATTTGTACACTCAAAGAAATGTTTCTACCCACTTGATCACCTACTGAAAACCAAGTTTCAAATAAGTTGGTCCTCTCTAATTTATATTATATTTTACCTTATGACTAGAGGCACAAAAATTCACAAGAATCTGCTGAGTGTGATACTGTATGCCAATCCATTTATGATGTCAGTTTAAAAAAGGACATGCAACATAATGCCAAAACAAAATGGTTCTCCATTTTAAAAAACAAGAAAAAGATCAAAACAAATACAGACAGTTGGAGTTCTTTCCATTGCATCCTGATGGGAACCCGAGGCCATAAACAAGGCCCCAGTACTGGGAGAGAAATTTTATAGACCCTTGCATAATTAATGTTATGATGGCTTCAGAGGCACGAGAAGATGGAACAAATCTAAATTGTTGGAATTGTTTCCTTTGAATCTCGACTGGAACATCAACTGACTATCAATTAGTTAGAAAACCACATCAATTTTTGAAAGTTATTTGGAGGGAAAGTGGCGAATGGGCCATTCTTTGTAATGTGGTAGAATGCTACTGAATTGATGTAAAATGCTACTGAATTGTTGTAGAATGCTACTGAATTGTTCTCAGAATTCCTTCCTTATATGCTCATAAGCTATATCAATTTTTGTTTCACCATCATTCAATATGCCTTGGATTCAACACACATTCTATCATTATTTCATATAGATCTACATTACGTAGAGCGTCATATTGTTGTTCATGACCATTACCAGACTTTATTTATCCTAGATAATTTGAATTTAGAGACAAAGTTGTTGAATTGAAGGGAAAATTCATTATTCGAGGTGAACATAGAGGTAGGGAAAGATCGAAACCTTTACCCTTTGATTTTGGCTACTCGTAGATGATTGGGAAGTCATTAATTAATGTTGCAATAGGTTCTCCAATATCATATAATAGGTTGGAATCTTATTGCGCACACTGGATAACACTATAAGGGTTGGATTTCCTTAGGTAACTATGGATCAGTGAAGATAAATTCCTTGCATGTGTTGTGTAGGGAAGTTTGAAGGAGTGCCATGGATGTGATGGATCAATGATATGCTTGTAGAGATTTGTATGAGCTTTTTTAGGTTGGATTTACTAATGGAACTATGTATCAGTAAACATAAATTCCTTGCATGTGTTTTGTAGGGAAGTTGGAAGGAGTTCCATGGATGTGATGGCTTAATGAGATCCTTGTAGAGCTTTGTACGAGATTTTGGATAAGCATAGATAGAATAATGAATTGTGGCTTGAGAGAGAGAAGCATGTAGGTGTTTCCTTCACCCTCACGACCTCATAGCCCAACTTGGGGGTGGCATCTCAACAAAAATAGTATATTCTGGACAAAGTGCCTACAATTAGGTAGAAAATTGCTTTTACACAACCAATTGCTCGAATATTCTTTGTTTAAAGATAAGTGTCATCTTGTATATAAATGTATAATGTTGTTATTTTATGCATGTGATGATTATTCTTGTATATGCATGCTAGGTGTGTGTGGATAGAGTTTATTTTAATTGTATGTTTTATTTATCAACACCCACATTTTGGATGTTATGCATTTATATTATGACTATGGGGGAAATTTAGAAGCTTGCAATTCATTCAAGTCCCCCTTTTTTGGTCATATTGTTGGATGGGGATGTGGCATTTCATGTAAGAGATATATGGATGGATCGATACTCACAACTTTACTCAAATTAGTTCAAAGGAATACTTGGCTAGATTATGTAACTATAGTAGTGATTTTATAGCTAATGGTAAAATTGTTTCAAGAAAATTTAAGTTAGTAAAGATTTCTAGCATGTTACAAGTAGATTTATGTCAATATTCCTTGGTCCAAACCTAGTGTTGTAAGTTGGTCTTCAAGGTCACGATTTTAGTTGTGATCTATTAATTTTATATTTAACTAAGACTTGATAAAAAAATTCTATAACCATTATTGGTTACAAATTTGACTATCACCATGTTACCTCATGTGTACATATAGGGTAAATCCTATCTCTTCCATTATATTTTAACAATACAAAGTATTTCTACTACAATAGAATCTATCATATACTTTGCTTTAGTGCTTGAAGTGTAGGTTGTCTTTTTAATGTGTTCTTTTGTTTATAAACAATATATTAAGATTATGTAGTATGCAAAGGTGAATATAGAAAAATGGAATTGATGCTTCATTTACAAATTAAAAATAAACACTAAGTCTCTAAATGGCCTCAAAAAGAGGAAGGAAAAAATCATCATGCTAAAAAAATATACTTATCATAAAAAAATAACAAACCTCCCTCCACTTTGGAAAGTTTATAATTTTTGTCATTCTAGGAAGATTTTGGTTTCATGCTCTTAGAGGTTACAATGAAGGCCATATGTAATACTTTGGAAATCTCTTTCCGAACATTTAAGTCATCATTCAAATATTTTAGTATATGGATGAGTATAATATTAGAATGATCACTCAAGAGGTTGTAGCTAAGCGAATCTTAGGAAGTTTGAACACATATAAGTTCATTAATCCTCAATAACGATAATTGGTTTATTCTATTTCTATATATTATATCCACTATGTGATTTACTTGAAGTTTGTCGTTAGACCAATGCTAAAATCATTGCAAGTAAGTGTTTGAACATAATATATTAGGCATGCTTGTGAAGTTTGAAGTTCAAATTAAGTGTTTCTTTATATGCATTTGTCTCAATCCCTTTGAATTAAAAAATGCATTATATATTAATTGACTTATTGGTAAAACATTTCAAACAATTGGAAGTTCTAAACTTCAATCTAAAACATTACTGAACCCCTTTTCAATCTAAAACATCTTATGGTTTTTACGAATAGACATCTTAGGAAAGAAATGAACATAAACCAACCTTTCTAGCTCCATCCTATCATTTCAAGGAATATATATGGTAAGCTACATGGCATAGAGTTGGATAATGGATATGTTGAAATTCAACTTAAATTACTCAATATTGATTCAGATTAGCAACATTTTTAATTG
The DNA here is from genome assembly GCA_001517045.1 of Pseudotsuga menziesii. Lineage (NCBI taxonomy): Eukaryota > Viridiplantae > Streptophyta > Pinopsida > Pinales > Pinaceae > Pseudotsuga > Pseudotsuga menziesii. Next base: position 27,041 of record LPNX010826043.1, on the reverse strand, counting down.
GAAAGGTGATGCAAGGATGAAGACCCTTTTTTTTCTTCACAGCTATTATCCCAAAAGTTTATAAAGTTGTTGCATAGCTATAATAACATGGCTTAATGGGTTAAACAATATGACAATGGTTGAAATTTTGTAGGATGGATTCATGTGATGATATTGAATATGAACATCTCAAGTGGTAAATAATGGTCATTTAGACAACATTACTATGGGGAAATCATAGAGATTAAAGAAGGGAAGCACCTTAGTAGAAATGCAGTATTCTCCTCACAAGTCAAATATTAGTGATAACTGAGCAAAGTGATCAATTTGGATAGCAATAGTATGGAATTGCCAGTATTATATAAATAAATAAATAAATAAATAACTCATATGATCCCCTTGAATATATACCTAATATATAATATTGAAGTGCAGGGGAATTATGAAACTGTAATAAAGGCCCAGGATAAATTTATGTTTTAATAGAATAAAGAGATGCACGTCTCTCTCTTAATTATGGGGTGGGTGATAGGGATAATTTTAGGGGCGAATTTTAGCCCAGTGGGCTATTTTTCCATGTTTTTCTCCCAAAAAAGATTCACCGTTTGGCATTTTTCTGAAGTCCTGTTTCGCCCAATTTTGATGGGGTAAAATTTTTTCACCCTAAAAATCGCCAAATTATTATATAAACGATATAAAATCCTTGGGAATTAAAATATTTTTTGAAAAATATCGCCAATCATTTTATAGTTGACGTTTTAAGAATTGGTAATATTCGCCAACATTTATACACTTTTAAATAAGTATGGTTCCTTAAAATCATCCCTGGTGGGTGATTCAACTTGGAAAGCATAATTTAATTATGTTATTATTGATGACTTGTTGTCAACTCCTTACATGTTGCTTGATTGAAATGGTACCATATTTAGAAATCTAGAGTGCATGATATTAAACTTTTGAATTTGAAGTCCAGAAGAAGGGTTGGAGTTGTACTCATCAATGGAATTTGATGGTTGGAATTTAATACAAATCATTAAAATTTGCAAGCATTTCAAATAAAGATCCCTCTGAAATAGAAAATTCAATCAGTTCTCCCTCTTACATACTCGACGTAGTCATGGAGAAAGATACCTCTTATATACTTGTCATTATCATGGAGAAGCTCCCTCTTACATACTTCTAGTTTACATCAGAATACTGAAAGTGGTAACCCCCCAGATAAAGCTCCCTCTTACTATTCCTTATCGTGGAGAAAGCCACGAAAACATACATTTCATAATTGGGCTGAACAAAGACTAAGCGGTGTCTAGCGGAAATTGTTGGGCATCAGGTTTTAAATTTTGATTTCAATAATAATTTGAATTTCCTTTAGATTAAATTAATTGTTGCATGGCTTTCCTGCTAAAACTTGTTATATATATATGCAATCTAGGTTTTCCAATCTGTTCATTTCGGTCCATTGATTTAGTTCCTTTTCCCACATAGTATAATTTCGTCACAGCAAGATGATCTTGTCTTTCATATTACAGAGCCTGTAGTGTTATGCGTTTCCATGGAAAATGATAGAGAAAGTACATCTTGTTGTTGGATCCCCACAAAAATACAGAACAATATTTTGGAAGATGTGTTCAAAGCGAGTGAGCGTAACCCTACTCACACTCACATAAAGAACATTTCAAAGTTGCTCAAAGTTCATGGAAACGTAGAAGCAAATTCTATGCAAGAGTGGTCTCTTAATCAAAAAGAAAGTTTAGGAAGCTCTGAAACTGCAATATGCTCACATCCATTCAATGGTAACTATATTTTGTTTTATATTTATTTTGAATAGTTTTAACAACAATTGTCCATATGATTTCTTATCCAGTACCTTTGTCTATGTTCAACGACTTCCATTAATTTGGAAGTCTCAATTGTTTTTTCGCAGTTTTCTCTACGTGTATGACTAATTTTAATAGCAATTTATTTTACGATTTAAATTAATATTAAATCCCTATAATTTTAATGATATAATTAATATTAATATAAATATATTTAGGTTTATTTTAATGATTAGATTTATTGATTTATTTTTTACCTTGGTTAAAGGAGTAAAAATTACAAATCCATTGGTATGTTGATTTTGTATTTTTTTCATCTAAATTGCTTTTCCCATTCAACTCAATATTTTAAATTTTTATATTTGAACTTACCATCATGGACAGTTAAATTCACAACAAGCTACATCAATTACAAATGAGACCTCAAGCTACATCAATTACAAATGAGACCTTTTTTCCTAACAATTTGTTAATCAAACAACACCTGCATTCTACTGAGATTGAATGGGTATCTCAAAGTCATCTCCCTTGCAAGATTCAGAGACAACAAAATAATTCAAAGCAATATTACTCTCTTAGTACAAAAGATAACTGTAAGGGCTCAATTTGCTTTTCTCTACTTTAATTAGGGTAAACTACATATTTAATTTTAATGCCTCATTTTCAATTTCATAAACAATGGTAAACTATATTTTATTTATTTTTGTTGCTTTTGAATACTTGTAAATGTGTCTGTGTTGGTTTCTGATTTTGTACTTTTGTTCATGTTCATCTTTTAACATTGTTGGCCAACTAGCAATGGGTATGACCCAGTTTTCACCACAGGTAAGGATAATTTCAATTAACCATTTCATTATGACTTTAATAACATTGAATTTATTAAATGTGGACTAAAAGGAATTATGCCAAAACTTTATTTATAAAATAAGAAATTATACCAATTTTTTTCATAAGTTATCATTGGTACACTCAAAAGAAATGTCTCTACCTAGTTAATCACCTACTGCAAACCAAGTTTCAAATACGTTGTTCCACTCTAATTTATGTTATATTTTATCTTATGACCCTAGGCACACAAATTCACAAGAAGTATATCAGGATGAGTGTGTCTCCTTAGGGAGCACCAATTCTATTTGTGAAGAAGAAAGATGGTACAGTTAGGTTGTGTATTGATTACAGATAGCTAAACAAAGTCACTATGAAGAACAAATATCCTTTTCCTAGGATCGATGACCTCTTTGATCAAATGAGAGGAGCAAAGGTATTTTCCAAGATTGACTTGAGGTCTGGTTACCATCAAGTAAGAATCAAGGATGAAGACATTCACAAGACAACCTTCAGGACAAGGTATGGACATTATGAGTTTGTAGGGGTACCATTTGGTCTCACAAATGCACCATCTACATTTATGTGCCTTATGAATAGTGTCTTCAGGAGGTATTTGGACAAGTTTAGTCGTGTTTTCCTTGATGACATTCTTATTTATTCTAAGAATGAGGAAGAGCATGAAGAGCATCTGAGATTGACATTACAATTGCTTAGGGAGCATCGGTTGTATGAAAAGTTGAGTAAGTGTGAATTTTATAGAGATATGATTCATTATTTGGGTCACATTATCTCAGATGAGGGCATATCTGTAGATCCAGAGAAGATTAAGGCCATTATGAATTGACCTACCCTGAGGAATGTGACAGATGTAAGATCTTTCATTGGGCTGTAGGATACTACAGGAGATTCATTGAAGGATTCTCCAAGGTTGCACATCTAGTCACTTCTTTGCAAAATAAGGGAATAAAGTTTGAATGGACACCGAGGTGTGAAGAAAGATTCCAACAGTTCAAGAATCTTCTCACAAGTGCACCAGTATTGAAGATTGTAGACCCAGAAAAATATTTTGTGGTGTGTACTGATGCATGCAGACAAGGGCTTGGAGGAGTCCTTATGCAAGACAACCACATGATATGTTATGAGTCGAGAAAGTTGAAGGAGCATAAGAAGAACTATGCCACTCATGATCTTGAACTTGCAGTCATAGTACATGCTCTCAAGATGTGGAGGCATTACTTGATGGGAAGAAGATTTGAGCTAAGGATAGACCATTGTGGTCTGAAGTATTTGTTTGATCGGCCTACTCTAAATGCTAGGAAAGCTAGATGGCTGGAGTTTTTATGTGAGTTTGATTTTGAAATCTAACACATAAAAGGAAAAGAGAATAAGGTAGTTGATGCACTCAACAGGAAGGTGCAGGAAATGCATGTGGCATCTCTTAGTATTTTCCAATTAGATTTGAGACAACAGATTGTTAATCATACTATTGAAGATTAATTGTATGAGCAGGTTAAAGACAAATTGTAGCAGCAAAGTATTGAGAAGAGGTATGAGGGATGTAAATTGGAAGAAGATGGACTTCTTACCTATAAGAACAGAGTCTATATTCCAAATGTAGAATATTTGAGGAGAATGGTTATGGATGAGACCCATCAAGCTCCATATTCTGGTCATCCAAGATATCAGAAGACAATTGCTACAGCCAGAAAGTAGTATTTTTGTCCAGGAATGCAAAAGGACATAGCTGGAAATATTTCAAGGTGCATGAAATGTCAGCAGGTAAAGGTTGAGCATCAATACCCAGCAAGTTTGTTGTAGCCTTTTCTGGTTCCAGAATGGAAATGGGAAGTTATTTCCATGGATTTTATAACAGGATTTCCAATGACTTGGAGACAACATGATTTCATCATGGTTGTGGTGGACAAGTTGACAAAGGCAGCGCATTTTATACCGGTTAAGTATACCCATAAGAATGATGATATTGCAAAAATTTTCATGAAGGATATTTTCAAATTGCATGGATTTCCTAAGGCAATAGTCTCTGACAGAGATGTCAAGTTCACTTCCAATTTTTGGAAGGGGTTGTTTGCATATTTGGGTACAAAGTTGAACTTCAGCACTGCCTACCATCCTTAGACTGATGGGTAGACATAAAGAGTAAATCAAGTGCTTGAAGACATGCTTCGCATGTATGTGATGGACAAACCAACCAAGTGGGAAGATTATTTACACTTGGTAGAGTTTGCTTATAACAATGGACAACAAGCATCCTTGGGGATGAGTCCATATGAAGCTTTGTATGGCAAGAGGTGTAGGAAACCAGTGACTTAGGATAATCCAGTGAACAGGGTTGTGCTTGGTCCATAATTGCTCAAGGAGATGGAGCAAGAGTTTGTAAAGATCAGGCAGAATATGAAAGCAGCCCAGGACAGACAGAAAATCTATGCAGATAAGCATAGCGTGAACAGAGAGTTCAGTGTTGGGGATCATGTTTACCTATAAGTGAGGGAAAAGCAGAGTTACTTGAAGCTTGGAAGTTGTGCTAAGTTGTCACCTAGATATTGTGGGCCATTTGAAGTGCTTGAAAGAATAGGAACAATTGCATATAGACTTGCATTGCTTGCTAACACTAGAGCTCATAATGTTTTTCATGTTTCTTTGCTTAAGAAATATGTACATGATCCTAACCAGGTGATAAATTGGGATGTGATTCAGGTTGAACCCAAGGAAGAGTTACAAATCGATCCAATGCGCATCCTCGACAGGAAGGTCACCATGCTCCAGAAATGAGCCATAGGGAAGGTAAAGGTGCAATGGGAATACTACGGTCCTAAAGAGGCTAGGTGGGAGCTGGAGGATGCCATGTGATTGGAACATCCATTTTTGTTCAATTCTGTGGAGCACTGAGGGTGGTGCTAGTGTAACACTTTGTTCAATTTTGTAAAGCACTGAGGACAGTGGTATTGAAGGGGGAGGGGAATGTAACACCCCAGTTTTGACCCCGTTTGCATTAATATATATATGATGTAAACATTATATGGAGTCATGGCATGGAGCTCAAGGCCAAGGCACTGTCATTGATTAATGTTTGGAATATAGGCGATCATGGTTGATGCCTATGGTTTATGTGCTAAAGTCAAGCACGTTTGTAAACATCATGTAAATATGCAAATTAATGAAACCCACTGCCAGTTATGTCAATGCAACGAATAATGAGACGGGGGCATGATTTTCCTAAGGATAAGGGAGAGGGAATGTTAACCTTGAGCCATTTTGGGGAAAGGTCATGTGTAATGGGGAAAACCCATAAAAATTGTCAACTACCCTTTTTCTTGTCTTTCTTCCCAACCATTTATTTTTGCCAGATAGTGGTTGAGGTAGTTATTGAATGGAAGGGGGAAGAGTATGGGAAAACTCGAATTGGGAAGAGCACCCAGTTTTGAATGTCGTGTTTTGCTTGCATGGACAAGAAAACACCAAAACCGTATGCCATCTTTTGCCTCATGCGTTCACGTCTTTAGGGGGATTCATGTTTTGGGAGCTACGGGACGTCTTCCTCAGGGATCATCATTCTCCATTCGCGGGGAAGCTCTTCAGAAGCTGAGCTCTTCCTGTGTGTACCCTTTGCGTTCTGCAAGTATTTTCCCTTGGCAAGACTGTGGTTGTTGTGTTGCAGCATTAGCTTGAACTACAGAGTGTATGAGACCCTGTTACTCATGTTCTAGAGTAAAGCCTATTTTGTGGAGTCTCCCTGTGGTTGTTGTGTTGTGTGCCCTGGTTTGGGTTTGAACTATGTACATGACTTAGGAGTGGGAGAGACGTATAATGTGCTTGATAAACCTAGTGTGCAACCTCACAATAAGATAAGAGTGGCTGGTGAACCTACTACACACATCTTTAATAGAACTTAAAGGGAAGGTGTAGCCTAAGGGATTGTGGAGCAGAGAAGGGGACACTTCCTTGTGTTGGGTTTGTAGGCAGTGGGGAAGGCAGACCAGATAGGTCTTGTGAAGGTGTTCTTGGCTCTGTAGATGAGATCACTAGCTTAGCAGTTCTTCCTGCCCATTGCCTTAGAAGCCTGATAAACCCAACTGGAAAGATGGCTTGGCTAGTAGCCTGATAAACCCATCTGTTGGCTTGGTTGTGTCTTGTTGAGTTTGACATTGCGAGTAACCTTTGGCAGGACAGTCTGATAAACCCAACTATGAATGTTGGCTTGGCTAGGTACCCTGATGAACCCAACAATGAGATGGCTTAACTGTGTACAATATGATAAACCCATATGTTGCCTTGACTGGTCCTTAAGCTGAATGTTGGCTTGACTGTGAACAGTCTGTGAAACCCACCTGTGAGATGGCTTGGCTGAGTGGCCTGTGAAACCCATATGTTGGTTTGTTTTCCCTTGCAGCTTGATAAACCAAACTGTGTTGGCTTGGATGAGTTTTGTTGCACCCTTGGCTATGTATGAGTCTGCTAGTGTTCCCTTATTCCTTGAGGAAATCATACCCAACTCAGGGCTGGCAATGTTGCTAAGAGATTGATGAGCACACTTGCCTATGGTTGGGGGGAACATTGCTGCGACATAGTTGGTTATGGGACAAGTTCTTCTCAAGATAAGTGTTCTTGTCTATGTTAATCTCTACAATTGTATTTCTTGCATTGTAATTGCTTANTGTGTTGAATTGATGAATTGTTCCTTTGAATAACTGCAATTATAGGCATCTATGTATGTTTCCTTCAATGCATTGTTAAACTAAGTTGCAGGGTTAGAATTCTAGATTGATGTTGGCCTGGGTGGCTAAGTTTGTTCAAAGACATCGATTAGCAGGTCTAATTTTCGAGCAGAAACCTTCTTCCACAATGTTTTATTCCCCAAGCGGGATACAAAATGCGGAAGATATCCTTTGGCATATTTATACCTTCATAATTTCCTTTCCGCAATTCCCTTCCCTCAATCTACGGGATGCGGAATGCGGCTCCGTAGATTTCGATTTCCATAATGGTCATTTCCACATGCGGGATGCGGGATGCGGAGATGTCTTTTTGTGGATTACGGATTTCTGCAGTTTTTGTTCTGCAACACACCTTTCTCCAATCTGCGGGATGCGAAATGCGGCTTCGTAGATTTTGATTTCTGCAACGGTCATTTCCACATGCGGGATGCAGGAATGCGGAATGCGAGATCATGGTATCGCGATTTCCATATTTCCCGATCCTGCAACTCAAGTTTTTCGCGTCGTTGATTTTTACGGGATGATTCTGAGTCATTGATATGATTCTAGATGTGGAATCCTTTGTGATCGTTGCTTTCCATCACTATTTCCCTCCACCGTCCATTCTCCTCTAAGATCTTTCCTTGCAGATTGTCGAATTGATCAATGGAAGTCGGGAGGGAGTGTGACAATGTTGGAAATGTCGAGAACTGGTTTGCAGCCATGCCCTGTGTTTCGATGAACAGTAAAGGTTCTCGATGAAATTTTTAATTCCGCATGATAATGGGGTATGGGTATGCTATAGGGGCGACCCCTAATTATTGTTAATCCCTTAAGACAGGATGTAAATGTCATATCATACATGTCAGAATCATTAGAAACATGGACACTTGTTCAATGGAAAGAATCGAGGAGAGGGTCATAAATCCTCCCCTTGGTCATGTAGCCATCACACACTTAACCTTCCTCTCTTGCAATGTGTGCATTAACCTTAATATGATATCTCTTCTCAACATAGGTGGGATAAATTCAAGTCAAAGCAACAATAACAAGGTCATTGTTATGATGAAGAATTGAATTTATACAAGTAGGGCTAGTTCGTCAGCTTGGAATTTTGAATTGGTCATTGCGAGGTGAGAAATTTTAGCCTTGACTTAGGTATCAAATGCATTATCGTGGATGTCCCTCTCTCAATGCTTTGTTGGCCCTTCTCTCCTAGGTTTTTATTAGATGGAGGTGTTGGTTTTAATGCAAATCTTGTATTCTAGAAGAGAATATAATTATTAGCAATTGGACACCCTCGTGACACAAAGATAACTATGGCAGATCATAATCACTCAGATAGTTGTGCAAACTATGAAGCTCCTTGACATACATAAAGCCTTAAGAATCATATCCATGCAAATTAAGCATATGCATAGAGAATTCTTGCCTATGGATGAGCAATTTGAATATTATATGACTAGACATCATGAATTGGAAAATACATTGGAGGCTCAAAGTAAAAGAATAATAAAATTTTAATGGAGTTGGACATGCATTACACTTGGGTTCCCTCAAATTTCACAATACATGGTAAGTCATCTTACAAATTCAAGTGGATAAATAAAGGATAAACAACTTGAATATGTTACAGTGCAATAGGTTTTTGAAGGCCCAATAAATAAAGTGCCATTGAACAAGATGTTGGAAGCCCAAGGAATAAATATATTGCAATGGAAGAAAACCAAATTGGACATGTTGAAGAATACTTGAAATGCTCAAGAATATAAAGTTTACCTTGGGTTCCATCCTCAAAATGAGGATATGTGACCGAGAATTTTGCCGCAAGGAATATATATATAATTAAAAATTAAAATTATTAAAAATATATATATTATTATTAAAAAAAACAAAAATGAATGAAAGAAAATTGGAAAAAAAATTATAAAATGGAGGGCATGGGAGATTCCATGGGGGGATCTCATGCCCCCACCCTCTACCGCAATCCCATGTGGGGGCGGAGTTGGGGGGCGATTATCAGAATCATTCCACCCTCTCCTGCCTCACCCCATCCCATGACCCCCTACAAGTGCCCACCCCACCATTTTTCAATATTTTTAGTTTTTTTTTCTTCCATTTTTTTAATGGTGTATTTGTTAATTCATTTTTTGTTTTTAAATTGTGTAAATGGTATGTGTGTGCTTTTTTGTAAGTTGAAAGAGATTGATTCCTAAAATCACCCCTATGTACAATTTTTTTCTCTTTTTTTTTTAAAACAAGTTCTACAATGTTAGCTTGGAAGAAAGGAGTGCTACCAATAGCACTCCTTTTCGATTCAGATGTTGATTTTAAAGTTTTAATATAAAATAGTATCGGTTTTCAAGCCCATTATTTTGAATAAATTGTAACTTTAGCCCCCCCCACCCAAAAATAAGTGACTAGGAACACCAATTTCTGGTTCAAGGGTCTATTTTAAGGTTTTGTTTGCAAATTTATGAGGAATTAAGGCCACAGTGGAAAAAATTGAAACTTTTACCTAAAATAAAAGGTGTGCTACCAGTAGCACGTCTTTTCGATTCAAGGGTAAAAACACCTACTAAATGTAACCTCTAAAAAATGAGAACTCTAGAGAGTTCTTGTCAAGTTGGTAACTATGTTGTAACCTACAATGAGCACTTGTAGGTGAACACAAGTTAAGCACTCCACTCCAAAGTACCATGTCATGTTCCAAGGTGATGTCGTTTCTTGACATGTTCCTGACTATGGAACTATGCCAAGGCATCCATAACTCAATTTAAATCTTGCAATAAACTCAACTGATATGATTTTAAGAAGCAAACTTTCTCAAAAACGTTATGAGAAAAGAATCACTAAAATTGTAACCCTTAGGCACATCAATCAATATATCATACACTTTAATCAATTTGGGTGGAAGTAGGAAGAATCAAAGAATAACATATAAACAAGGTATAAAGGTGCTAAAAAGGAATAAATATTTAAAAACATGTAAAAGTAGCAGGGAATGTGAATTTAATCATAAGTATTCAATAACAATATAATAATATCCAATCATAAGTATTCAATAACAATATGATAATATCTGAGTAGAGACAATTACAAATAAATATCTTAATTTTTCAGACCATTGAACAACAAATAAGCACTTTAGATAATTGTCCTTTGGGAAGAAACAAAACAGTATGATTATGTATAGGTTTAAATGGGTCATGATAATACAAACATTAACATGCATGAAACCTATGCATACCATTAAAATATAATTGAAACCATATAACAATGGATGTAGTGCCAATTCATATTATTCAAAAGTCAAATACATAGATTGATAAGTTTGTGTGTACAAAGAAAACACAACACTATGAAATATATAGATTAATATATATATAAAAGATGGATCTCATATTAATCTATATAAAAGATGGATCTCATGGAAATGACAGACTACAAGCCATTTCTACTCTTTTAAAACTCTTATGAGACACTTTGATTTGAGAAAAAAATGTCGATCCCTTGGGCCTGAATTGGTCACTTCTTCTATACGTGATTCCTTCTTGGCCGAAATAACTATTGTATTGATTTATCTAGGAGTTTTTTCTTAAAATAGATATTGTTCCTATATCATTTCTCAGGATGTAGGTGGTAATTATGACTACAATATTGATTGAACACTTTTATCTTCATGCACTACTAACTTAAGCCAATGATGATGCGTCATAAGATGATGGAGTCTTGCCAACGTATCGAGCAATACTCTTCCATTGTTTTCCTATAGGATATGCAATTTTACTATTTTCTTTGCGACCATATCAAGCTGATTAGTCTGTCATAAGAAGACAACAAAAAACTTCTAAATAAAACTTTAATTTGTGCCAATATTTTAAAGTCTTCAAACAATTTATCAATAACGATCTAACCCTTTCATGAACCCTCAGTATCTCGAAATTTTGTAACATCATCTCTTAGTTGAACCAAAATGATAAATATTTTGATCAAATAAATCTTCATTTTCATCCCATAATGAGGGAAATCCCTTTTGAATCAAATATTCAAAATATACTTGGGATCTCTTAGTGTCATTCAGAATAGCGTTACATTTTTTTTGAGCATGGAGGACTAAACCTTTCTTGGTAATAACTTTAGTAGCATCAATCATCAACGAAGCTCTATCAAGAACTACTAATATATTTACCTCACCCCAAGTCTTAGAATTGAGAAACCTGATTACACTATATATGAGGCTTATTACCAGGCTCTTCATTTATTTTCTTAATGAGCTATTGAGTTTTGATGACCAAACTAAATTCATCTTGAACCAAAACAAATTAGCTCCAAAATTTAGCCATTTCCACATTTATCTGGACCCATAATAAATGATTTGATTGAATCAAATATGACTTGACAACAAACTTATTATGTGCTTGATCCAATTCTTTTTGCATCTTCATTCTAATCTTTTGAATTTAAAAAATAATAATTTCTTTACTTTTGACTTAATCTTCTAAAATAACAATTTCTTCATTTTTCTTTATGATAATGTCCTTAAGATCCTTCACCTCTACTTCCTTAATTATTAAATTTGATAAAATATTGACCAAACCTTCTAAAGAATCTTCTTGATTTACTTAGGATGAGGCAGGCTTGGATGCCATCAATTTTGTTTTCCCTATTTGTAATTTATCATTTAATTATTATACAGCTTAAACTTGTCTTTAAACCTCATCATTTATTGATATATTTCTTATTTTTCTTGTTGAACAGTAAGAATATTCTGAGTTTGAGCATGCTTTTTCTTCGGCACTTGAATATCTACATCATTTTTTAAATTAAGGATTGAATACGCTTTGGATTATTGGGATCAACACACAATTCAACTATCTTCTGTTCTAACTCCTTTATTCTCAAATGCTTCTCTTTGTTTGGCACCTTTTCTTGCTTCAATTATTTTTCCACCTTCATCGTGGTGTGTAATCTTCCCATAGTATTGTCTACAACAAATCCCTGAACACCATTTCCCCAATTTTCCTATGTAAATCTATCTTGTCTACCACATTGATATGATCTAACTTCAACTTTAATTGAGTAGCTTTGTAATTCTCTGTTGATTTGACTTTTTGAGATTTAGGCTCTAAAAGAGCCATTTTAAAAATTCCTTTTTTGAAATCCAAAGCAAACAATAACTTAGGTTGCTCTCCTTCCTTCTTCCTCACTTAGGGTATAAATCTTATCTCATTTGCATATTTTGATTTTTAATCTCCCTAAAATGAGAAAACATAGTTTCTTTAGATTGTTGGGTTTCTTATGTGGTACTTGATTCATTTTTTTGTTTATTTGTCTCGTATAAGCTTGCTACTTCTTTTTCTGGCAATTGATTCTAGTAGGGCCTATCCTACTTATGTGATGCATGTTGTTTGAGGTTAATGTACTATGTCGAATTGTGTGGCATGAACTTATCCTAGTTGCAATTCGTGTGATTCGAGATGTTGTTAGAGTGGTTTACACAGTTCAAGCTGTTCGAGCGGCTCAATCTATTTTCGCAGTTCTTAGCTGAAGTAAATATTCTACCAATTAAATAGGCTCGTTTGACTCTAGACATGTCTTTGATGCTCAACCACTACACCCTACTAATCTGACTGTTTTTCAGTTTTTTCCTTTTTATTCATTTGTTGTTCTCCATGTTGCTCATCTTCTTTCGTATATAAATAAGCCTCAAACATCTTAAGTTCTATCCTTTTAGCACCTCCCTCTTGCTTTTGAGGAGTTTGGACTATATCTTGTTGTTTCAGATGTTGCTCAAATTCTCCAGTATTAATTAATTTAACAATTGTAACATTATCCTAGTTTATAATTTGAAATTATGGTTGTTATTGAACAATTCTTTGTAAGACCTCCCTTACCTACTCCCAACTAACCATATTTTCATTTTTTCCAATTGCTTATTTGACTGGTGAGCATATTCAACAAATTTCACTTGGGCTCTTTTGCTGGAAAAAAGTTTATGTGGATCATATTTCCATTTATCTCCATGCTCAAAATTCCGTTGATTGATCATATATTCTATTAAGGCCTAAGCTGATCTAGTTCTAACCGAAAATTACCCCACCACCTTTGGTAATTTAAAGGTAATCGAATATTCATTACGGTCAAAATGAATGAAATTTGAATTGAACCTTTGCATGATATATTCCATTGCAAATATCCTTGGAGTTAAAAATGTTGGCAACAAAAAAGGCTTCAAGTCTAAACCATATATCCTTAAAATTGAGCACTCTTCAAATAGATACCAATCTCCTACCCTAGTACTTGAACTCGGTTGCATTAAGCCTCTATATTTTGGAAAACAATAGGGAGGATTGCCATGAAAAATAGCATATGTACACATGACTTTATTGACAAATTGAGAAAACTTCATTGTTAGGTTGCTTTATTATTAATGAATTCCATTCAATAATAGGCTTTAAATTCCCTAATTCATCTTGTATATTAACCCCAAGGTGTTGAAATTGCTCAACTTGATAGAATAGGATTAAATATATAAGATATGATTGATATCTTAAGTATTTGATAATAGGAAAAGTGAACAATTGTAGATCGATTGCCTTAGCAAAGAAGCTGTGCATAATCAAACCTAATCATAAGTATATTGGATGGAAAAAAAATGGTCACCATTAACCCTAAAATACTTTCATCAATTGTTCTATCATGGTCATACCCTACAATTTGACACATCATGGAAATTGCTTGTTTTGAAATATCAAGAAAAATGTTTTTTGGAACAACATTTTTTTCTAGATAACTTTTTAAAATATTTGACTAATCATCTTGACGCAAGGATTTAAAATTAGAATCTAGTGTTTCTTCTTGCAGGTTTTGACAATCTGATATCTGAGAGAGTATCAACATCTGGGTGATAGAACTTGAATCTATTGTGAATAAGACCCTTGAACCGTCACAATGTACTGCATGTTTGTCATGTTTGTCTAAGACATAGCATTACACACACCAAAAGACAAACTCAACAATGACTTTGGCCAGGTTTGATTCCCACATGTGAATGAAAACATGGGTATCTCTAACTCTTTCACAAGAGAGATTTCTAAGTTCAAATGGGATAGAATAGGCTCAAAAATATCACCCTCCCTATCAATTAGGTGTTCTTCATTTGGTTATAACTATTTATCATATATAGAGGTCGAAGGGTTTTCTGAGGTTGACATTAAAATAAAAAAGGACAAGAACCTATAGAAAATACCCATTGTACTAGCAAGTAAATGTTGAAAAATGAAGTTGTCAACGTCGACTATGGTCACGGTCCTTGTACATCCCTCATGCTTTTTACCCAAAAGAAATAACCCTTTTTAACTTTGAATTTATTTAATTTCCACTAAAAAGATCATTTAATATTTTTCCACGTCATTTGATGGTTGGAACATGATATAATATGGGACCACTCTCTCCTTACATCAAACCGTACTAAGCTACTTGTCACATGTCACTTCTAACACCTATCATCTAATTGTTGTTCAATCATCACCAAGTCCTAGTCCATAAGAGGTTCTAGCTCTCAACATAAGTGGTTTCTTAAAATACATTCTCGTGCCACAATTCATAAAATGAATTCACGTCAACACCACAGTTTCAATATTGTGGCTAGCTGAAGGATGTTAAATCGTGTACATCTTTAGAAGTGTCAATGATTAAGATCCATTGATTTGCTTACTCATTGAATGATCAGATTTCTTTCTTGTAGCACTTTAATTTTAACTCATGGGCACATGAATTAGACTTAGAAACTATTGTAAGCGCCAAAGTTATAATTTTTTAAAATGACTTATGGTACCCATGACACCCTAACATATCCAATTAACCTTAAAAAAATTTAAAATGTAATAGGATTCATGATGATATAGCAACATAAGATAACTCCATGTGCCTCTATCACAAGCCTCCATGAACTCCATCAATAATCTTAAGCAATGTACTCCACTAGTTTAACTACCTCCTACAAGAACATTTTCATAGCCCAAGCATCACTGATCCAAATCCAAGCAACCCCATTCCATGTAGGGTCTAATGCCCTCTTCTAAGATGCACAATGCTCCTCCTCCTAGTTAGGGCGTTCTCCAACTAGGTGAACTATCCATGTGGCCATCAGAAAGGGTGTCTAACAAATTGTTAAGAGAACTCCAATGCCTTAGGGAAGATTACCAAGTTAACAATCATTTGATGTCAAGCAATCATCGAGAAAGATATCTTAGTTGTGCAAATCCATCAAAGACCACTCCCCTTGCATTGATCGATCTTAGACCATCCAGGGATTGAACATGCACCCCAAATCTCACGAAGCACCCCAAACATGGTGTAAACACTCTCGGAATATTTTGAAAAACTAGCACTCCCTCTTTATGAGAAAAGTTTTTACACAAAAAAACATTGAATCCCTCGACGACTACACCAAACTTTCCACCTAAAAATCTATAGTTATTGCAGCCCCTGCATCAAGCACTATCATCCATAATGAACCAGTCAACCATGCTATCACATCTTGATCCTAGAAATAAAGATTACTTGTGAATATGAAGAACCATAATAACCCTAAAACAAAAGCAACATGTCAAAATCCGTCATCTTCCATGTCATCATCATAGTCCAAAATCAATAGATGCCACATCTTTTTTTAAATCTTAATTATATGTTTTAATATGAATGGAAAGAAATCTCAAATGGAATTATAATGCAATGTGGAGGAAAAATATTAGTTTGGTTATTGGTTTTAAAGCTTATAATATTTACAAGTGCTAATAACATTTGTTACGAAAAGGTGATGTATACTCATTGCACTTGCATGGGAATACATAATGTGGTGAATGTTTGCAAATCTTCAACCCTATAATAGCTACACCTCCTAGATGAATTGCTTAAAATACCAACAATTTGTATGCAGATAAATAACTTAATATTTTAAAGCATTTTAAAGCATGTTCAATCCTCGACGGTGTTTCTTTTGACTTTGGCGCAAAGAGCTCAAGTTCTTAATCGATTACAAGGTTTGGATGAAAGCCTATCACTCCACACCTAGCTCTTGTATTCTAATTAATAGCTCATCTGCTAACTTCTTCGAAGCCTAAAAGGGGTATCCATCAAGGAGACCCTTTCTCTCCTTATCCATTTATCATATGGTTGAGACTTTGGGAAATGAATTAGAGGATGTTGAGAACACTAAGAGCTTCGATGTTTGAAAAGTGTCCTCATATTCTTCGCTCATTTCATGATTTGTAGATGATACCCAACAAGCCAAGAAGCATCTCCATTATGAAGTCATCTAGATAAAATCAATCATCTATCCAATGAAAGAGCTCCTAGATAGAGTATTAATGCTTATAAATCTAAGATTTATTTCTCCAACATTAGTATGCTAAGACAGTAGGGAACAAAAATAAATAAATAAAATAAACAATTTATTTGGCTATGATAAATAGCCTCCTGAAGCATATTAGAGATATTATTTTTATGCTAAGACAAAACTTCTATGTAAACTCTTTATTCCCGTCAATTCATTTTGTCCTAACATAAAAATAACAATTCTAATATACTTACATGCATGAGGTTCGTTGTCATAGCCAAATAAATTGTTTATTTTTTCCTTTTGTGGGTGAAAAGCCTAGATACATAAGAAGAATATAAGAGTTTCATAAGAATAATGACTCCCACAAATGATGTGTCCACACTTCTTAAAGATGAATTCACACTTCTTCTAGCAGTCACGACTCAGATTTGGTATCCCCACTGAGATAGTAGTCATGAAGAGTAGGTCGACCTTCCTTTAATAACAAACTGAAATGGTAGGATAAAGAGTAATTTGTGAACCTTGCTTATTTCTCAAACAAGGCATCCCCTTCAAGAGTTTCCTGCAACTTGGCCATGCTTCATCAAATTAATAAGTATTTTAGCACTAAGCACAATGGTCAAATATGAGTAATCTCACCTTTCAAGTTTGTCTAGGGTGGATAGTTTCACCACCAAAATCAATATTTCCTCTTAGGATTTTCATCCCAAAGTCACAAGCTACAAGAGCTCTCTAAAATTCTTTTAAAAAATGAGAATAACATGAATTAATGGGAATGAGGTCGATTTCCTCTTTTAAACTCATGTTTCCCTTTTTGCAACTTTTATCTTTTTTTCTCACCACTTTTACCTTTTTCCCGCTCAACTTTTAATTAAAGTAGTTTTATAAAACCAAAGTCACTTTTAGGACCCCATTAAATAATCATAGAGTGACTTTATGAAGTAGTCATGTAATATTTCCCTAAGCCACTTTATAACCCCCTTTTTAAGCTAATTACGCAACGTCACTTTTTAGTGTTGCTTTTTTCCCACTGACATTGAATAATTAATTAATCCCTATGATCGAGCAGACACACTCCAAAGTCATATCCATTTTCCAAGAAAGAGAATACAAAAATAATGGGGGCATTACAGAGAAGGAATGAATTCTTGAAGGAATGACTTTATCAACATGGAATACTTGGTCAAAGTTAGGTATGAATTGATAGTAAGGTAAGTGGATGACGAACAAGTCAAGATAATTTGGAACAAGATTTGGATCATGGTTGGTTGGTCAAAGGATAAATATTTTCTTTCATTAGTGGTTAGGCATAAGCTTCTTTTTGGGGATCAATGAAAGAATAGAGCCATTGAAAGTCCCTCCTAACATGTGTTGTGCAAAGAAAAGGAGGAATGGCCTAGTCATGACCTTTTAATTTGCACCCATGTTTGCGAGGTTGTCTAAGTTGGAATTCTCCAATTGTTCAATTTAGGATGGTACCAACAAAAATCAATTTTCAAGTTGTTGTACATTGGCATAATCCATGGAGACATAAACATTGTCTTACTTATGGAGGATGCTACCTTTTATTCTTTCTTGAAAATCTGATTGGAGCTATGTTATATTCTCCATGGAATGAATCGAAGTAGAGCATACAACTCCCAGCTTGGAATTATTCAAAAGAGTTGCCTCTCTGGTATAAAAAAATGGCATATTCATTCATGGAGGAGCACCCTTTATCCTCAAAGTTGTCATTCTTTTAGAGCTAAGACCATATCTATAAGGGATTTGCAAGCTTAACTTTGATATGGCATATAAAAGAAATCCTAGAGAAGGAGGGTGTCCTTAAAGATTGGAAAGGAGATTTGGCAACTTATTATGTCTTAAGAGTTATATTTGAATTCTAGTAACATCATTGACGTAGAAGCAACAATGAGAGGTATGAAGGGAGAAATTAAACAAGTATTTAAAACCTCATAATGGAGGGTGATTCAATGATTATTATTAGGAGTTAGAATATGAAATTAGGGGCCCTTGGGTCATATCAAGTTCATCATCAGATCAATAAGACTTCCACATCAAAGATATCCTTGAAGAAGCCTAGCAAATGACATCATTTTTGTAAGAGGTTATGTTTTGTCATTATTATCGAGGTGCCAATAAGGTGATTGATCTCTTACCCAACTTTGGAGTAAGTATTGGATCATGCCTTGGATCAAGTTTTTTTGCAACAAGGATGCAATGGAAGGGAAAGGATTGTGCCTCCATTGAGATATGGTTTAAAAATTAATGATCTTGAGTTTATTTAGTTCTACTCTTCACAAATATGAAGAATTATCTTTTATCGAAATCACAACTTGTCTCTTAGAGTAATGATCAACTTCAAATGGTATCGTTTAGGGAGACATTTTTTATGGTTTGTTTCAATAATGAATCTGGTCTTTAATCATAGGCTTGTTTTAGCAACAAAGCTCTTGGAATTGTGGAATTCAACTATGCCTTCCTTGGACTTCTACTTTGGTTGAATAGGATCATGCCTTTAAAAGACTCAATATTCTTGGATAGAGTTTATCCCAAGCAAGTGGTAGTATCTATCCTCACAATTTTGTTTGGGTCGAGTCTATCTTGCCCTTTTGTGTCAATTTTCTTTAACTAGTTTGGTGTTGTTTGTGTTTGTGTTGTAGAATTGAACATAGATTTTGTGTGTGTATATATTCCAAGAAAAAAATCACAATTTTTATTCTAATTGGAATGAAAATCACATTCTTCATATGCTCAAGGAACTATACAAAAAAGAAACGATATACACTCTCTCTCTCTCTCTCTCTCTCTCTCAAGAAAAATATCGCAATTTTATTCTAATTAGAATGAAAATCACATTCTTCATATGCTCAAGGCAGTCTATAAAAAGGAAAGGAGATTTGTATGGGTATGAATACCATGGCCTCTGATATTTTTAATGAAATTTATTGGAATAATGATCTGCAAATATGATTTATATCTATAATAACCAATTTCATTTAAAACTAAAACTAAATTTCACCCTAAGAGAGCTTCCAAATCCCTGAAATCCATGGTTGCAAATAAGCAATGTTCAACCAAATGAATCCTAAAGTTGAAACCATAACAATCATCCACCACTCCAAATCATGTTTGACCATTTTCCATTCAAGGACTTTAGTTTTGATGTGGTAGAGAATCATGCACAATAACCTAACACAAATTAACCAAAGTTCAATTTTGCAAACTATTGGAAACCTAATCCTACGAGATTATGGTTCCATTTGTAAATATTCTAAATAATGTAACCGAATAAGGAGATGAAAAGTCTCCCCCCATGATGTTGTCATCATAATACAGACATGCGAAGGGGGCACATGATCTGGCAAGTAGCCGGTCCCATTTACCACATCCCCACAGAATTGATCTTGTTATAATAACGCATTTATCGGCTTGGTGCTATCTCCTATCCGGCTACTCATTAGTTGTACTGATCTTTGAGTAGTCTCTTGTGCGAGCTTTCTTGGCTTTTCAAGCCAGTTCAATCCGTGATGGGAAGGATGTTGGCACATCGATAAGGCTTCTATTTGGGTGGTG
Source organism: Pseudotsuga menziesii (assembly GCA_001517045.1). Classification (NCBI taxonomy): domain Eukaryota; kingdom Viridiplantae; phylum Streptophyta; class Pinopsida; order Pinales; family Pinaceae; genus Pseudotsuga; species Pseudotsuga menziesii. The sequence continues at coordinate 6,783 of LPNX010826043.1, read as the reverse complement.
CCACAGTTGGCGTCCCCCTTGATCTATTGCTGATAATCCCAGGAAACAACCACATTCCTGCCTTGAGATCTTCCCTATGGAGTTGATTTTTCCTATCCTCTTTTGTGGTGGGTGGCCTTTCTCTTGGCTCCTAAGATACTCGAGGTCTAGTATGGTGCACACCAAGCTTATAAAACGTAAGACTGTGAATGGCCCAAGGAACGTCCACATGCCGAGGGCCCTCAAGGACATGGAAAATGCAAAGGGTTTCTTTGAAACCAAAATCAACAGACAGTCCAAGGAACGTACAAAACGTTTGGAGATGAGGCTGCAAAGTGGAAAGTCGCACCTAACAACTCAAAAGCTAGTTCATGAATTTGGAGGCATGGTAGAATACTTTGGCTCTACCAAAACCCGAGAAACGCATCATACAAGTACTTTAGGCATGTTCTGGAGCATGAAATCTTTATTCAATCTGGATCTGGAGGACTGCATGCAGGGTAGACTGCGGGACATTGATATGTGCGACCCCTCTATGGTTGTCCGACTCACGAGTTTGGAGGAATAAATGCACATGTTGGCTCGTATTTAGGTCATTGTTGATGAACATATCAACGACAAGTTAGACGCTCTAGTCAAGGAAATTACTAGGAAATAGTTCAACAAGTTGCCTTCTCCTTTCCCATCGACCACTCACATGGTGTATCGATGTTGCCCAAATATTGGTCTTTGTGAAGCCAAGAAAGAAGCCCCGGGTTTGGGCACTTCTTTGAAACCAAAATCAGCAGGAAATCCAGGGAACGCACAAATCGTTTGCAGATGAGGTTGGAAAGTGGAAAGCCGCACCCTACAGTTCAAAATCTAGTTGATGAATTTGGAGGAATGGTAGAAGACTCTGGCTCTACTAGAACCCGAGAAACACATAATACAAGGACTTTAGGCATGTTCTGGAGCATGAAATCTTTATTCATTCTGGATCAGGAGGGCCGCATGGAGGGAAGACTGCAGGACATTGAGATGTGCAGCCCCTCTATAGCTCCCCGACTCCCGAGTTTGGAGGAATAAATGTGCAGGCTGGATTGTAATTATGGCATCGTTGATGAACATATCAAGGACAAGTTGGACGCTCTAGCCAAGGAACTTACTGGGAAATGGTTCAGCAAGTCGCCTTCTACTTGCCCATCGACCGCTCACATGGTGTATCGATGCTACCCAAATGTTGATCTTCGTGAAGCCAAGAAAGAAGTCCCAGGTTCAAGCACTTCTTTAGTAATTGTTTTTAATGATGATTGTGCTGAGAGGCTCTCTATAGTCCAGTATGGGGGAGATCTTGTAATGTTATGTAACTTTATGTGGGATATCTTGTAATGTTACGTAACGTTATGTCGGCTATAAATAATATTGCCGATTATGAGGGAGATGGGGAAGATCTTGTAACATTATGTAACGTTATGCCGGCTACAAATAATATTGTTGATTATGAAGGAGATGAGGGAGATCTTGTAACTTTATGTCAACTATAAATAATATTTCCCCTTATGAAAGAGATGTTATAACTTTAATTTTTACTTGCTATGATGTAGATGCTGTAATGTTATATAACTTTACATTTTACTTCTAAAAATTAAAAAATAATAAATTTAAATTTAAAAAATAATGAATGTGCCCACATATCCTTCTTCATCACGGAGCCGGAGCGGGCGATTTTCGGGCACTGAGTATTGTATGTTGCAGGACTGTGGAGGTCGCTGGTCTTGACTTTGTGTGTGCATGGTACATTATATTGATTTCTTTGGTGGAGAGCGATCACTATATTCTGACTGCCTGGTCGGTGGGATCCAGTTATTTCTATTAAGGTCGGGTCGGGACTCATCGAGATGGGTTTACTAAGGCGACTTTATTGATTTGTTCAGACACTACTGCATTGGTGACTGATACTGGAACTACTCCTTTGGGTATTTTGGTACATACTAGGCTCGGTGGTAGCATATTGATCTGGCGGATGTGGCGGGTTCCCTACTGATTGTGGTCTTTTATGATGGTTTACTGGACTGGTGTGGTAGCTGGTTTGTTTTCGTGTTTTGCAGGAGATTACTTTTGATTGTGGTCGGTGGTTTGATATTGATTTGTTCAAACACTACTGCACTGGTGATTGATACTGGAACTACTTCTCTGGGTATTTTGGTACATACTGGGCTCGGTGGTAGCATATTGGTCTGGCGGATGTGGCGGGTTCCCTACTGATTGTGGTATTTTATGATGGTTTACTGGACTGGTGTGGTTGCTGGTTTGTTATCGTGGTTTGCAGGAGATTACATTTGGGGGCGATTTGTTTGGTGATATTTCTGTAGACACCTCTGGGAGCAAGGGGTGTATTATTAGATTTCATTGGACGAGTTTTGGCTAGCGAAAGGGTCGGGCGATGACTATATTCCACATCTTGATGGTGGCTTGAACTTGCAGAGACTTCTGGGGTCTGGTATTTTCCACTCCCGCCTTGGATCAATTTGAATTTTCACTGGGGGGTGGTGGTTGTCACCATTAACAGGGTATTGATCGCGGGCTGTGGTGTTGTTGTACATGTGTCCTTCTGATTGGACATTCATGAGTTGGCAAGCACTGTATTTATTCCGGGGTGATGAAGTGGGTGGTCATTATTGAAGTTATTGATCACTTGGGTCTGCTTAGTATCAGATTTGCTGTGAAAGGGTGACGGGTGGCTTTGCATTGGATTTGGTTGGTGGGGGGAAGATCTACAATTAAGGATTCTGGACGTGTCTTAAAGGTGGCTATTACTTCCGAACTTGATGGTTATGGTACTCGGGAATTGCACTTCAATGTTGCTGTAATTTGGGTTGCTCATTGTTGCGGTGGTGTGGTGGGTCATTGTCCATTATTGACAGCTGGAGGCTTGGGAAGTGCGATGGAAGGTAGGAGTACTAATGCTCACATTAATGCAAACTGGCGGAATCACGTTCCCTTCCCTTCAACAGATAAGAACATCAGGGAGGATGGTGATTGTCGTAAAAGGAAAATCAAAGCGCATAAGATCAGAGCGGGTTTGGAAAGGCTCACACTTGGAGAAGACTTGGAGATTGACAAGGTGCAGAGTTATGCACAGCGGGCACTTGTTGGGCGGATTGAATTCGTGAGAATTACCAGGGTCGCGATGCTGGCGTGGATGAGAGAGGCCTAGGTACCTGTGATTGGATATACACCTAGGTTCACTTTTCTCCTCAATGGATGGTGCTCATTCCACTTCTTGGAGGAATTAGATGCTATTACCATCTTGCGAGGCATTTGGCTGATAAAGCACGGGTCTCTGATGCTGAGTAGATGGCATGTGGGTTTCGACCCTGTCACTGAACCGATCAAGAAGAGGCATTTGTGGCTTTTGATGCCTGGGTTTCCAATCCAATGGTGGAAGCGGGATATCATTATGAGGATTGCTAACACGGTTGGTAGATTTATTTTCCTGGATGATAAAACATTGTTCACTGGTGACAGAAAGATGGTGGCTGTACTGGTGGAGTTTAATGTCACTATTGGACTGCCTGAAGAGATTGAGATCACTTGTGGACATCGAGTGAGAGTTCAACGTCTGGATTATTGGCATGTGCCGTTTCGTTGCCATCTGTGTAGGAGGACGGGTCATCTGTGGGACGAATGCCTGGACGTGACTTCGGCGGAGCCTCGTTGTACACCTGAACTGGCTGCACTTTGTCACACTAGTGGTATGTCCGACATTATTGGTAAGTTGATTACTAATAAACCTGATCTCTCTTTCCTTGATTCTGGGGAGATTGAACTTTTACAATCTGTTATCGAGCCTTCTGAAAATGTCGTGTTTGAACACGATGGGACTGTTTTACTGGGGGGTCCTCTAATTTCCGCCGATCCTTCGGCTGTTGTCGATGGGGAGTCAAATGAGGTGACTATTGGGGGTATGGTGCCTGTTGTGAATAGGAATGAAGCGGATACTATTTTTACTGGCTCAGATTACAGGGTCCTGGGGCCGTCGTCTACTATGGGGGTGTGTACTGATAAAGATTTGAATCAGATGGAGGCATTGGAGGGGAATTCAGCATTATATGAGGATCTCTCTGACAAGCAACTGTGGTCATTACTTGATGGGGTGCCTGGGGTTGATCCTGGGAGATCGGAGGGGGATTCTTACAAAACTCCATTACCGTGTTATGCACATAACCCTGAGTCTCAGTCGAGTGCCTGTCCTATTCAATCGATCCGGCTGAATGTGACACTCCGCAAGGGTAAGAAGAAGCAATGGGGGCGACTTAAGGGTAGTAATAGTTCACTGGAGCCTAATTCACCTGTTATTGACAGTCTGGACTTATCGGTGGCTGTCACATCACCAAGGGATCTTAGAGCATTGTCCCTGGAACAAGGTTACAAATGATACTTAAGACCTTAAATGTTAGGGGATTGGGAGGCCTCCCTAAGAGAAGGGCGCTCCGTGAATATATTTTTTCACATTCTGTTCAAGTACTATTTTTGCAAGAGACTATGGTTACAGCGGCGGTTGCTTGTGAGAATTTTCTGAAGATTTTCCCTGATTGGGTTGTCACTGCTACGGACTCGAATGGATTATCCGGTGGACTACTATCGGCCTGGGATCCTCGTTTTGCCCGTTTCAAATCATTCTGTACTGCTGGGGGTATACTATTGGAGGGACTATTCAAAGGGTTCGATGGGGTACTTAACCTACTAAATGTCTATGGGCCGTACAGGGACAGGCAGGGATTTTGGGATCATTTGTATCAGCTGGGTTTACTGCAATTGGAGAATTTGATCTTGGGTGGCGACCTTAATTTTACATTGGGGCCTTCGAAGGTCTGGGGTGGCAGGCAGGTGGATGACCCATTATGTTATTACTATGTTGATTTGTTCAATTCGGTGGCACTGGTGGATATTTCTGCTGATTTTCCTTTGCCAACCTGGTATAATGGTAGGGCGGGTGAGGAACATGTAGCGAAGAGACTGGACCGATTTCTGATCAGTTATAATCTACTTGAAAAGGTTGACAGGTACAGGACTTGGGTGGATTTTACAAAGCTGTCGGATCACTGTCCGGTGACATTACAATTGGATTTTGAACTACACAAGATCCATCGGCCATTCAAATTCAACCGGGTCTGGTTGGAGGAGGAGGATTTCCGTGATTTTATCAGGGTCACTTGGGCTGATTTGCATCAATTTGATAGTGAACCTGATTGCAATAGATTTTTGATGAAGTTGGGCTACATTATTAGGCTGGTCATTAATTGGGAGAAGAGGAGGAAGGTGGAGAATAAACGGGCACTTGTTGAAGTGGAGGATACTATTCATCTGTTAAATGAGAAAATTATGAGGGGTACTGGAGAGGACGTGGACAGGAAGAGACTGACGGATGCCACTGTCATAAGGAATCATCTGATTCACATCAAGACTGAAACACTCCATCAAAAAAGCAGGATTAGATGGATGACTGAAGGGGATAAAAATACTCAGTATTTTCATAAGGTGGCCAATCAAAGGAGGATACAGAATACTATTTGGGAATTGGAAGATGATACTGGAGGCAAAGTTTATAAACAGCTTGATCTGTGTAAGGCTGCAGAAGGTAAATTTGCTAAGTTCTATGAGGCGACTGGTGACAGAAACATTATGGAGCAGTTGGAAGTGACTAGACATTTTCCCAGGTTCTTTGAGCGGGATGAAGGTAACGAGATTTTTAACCCCATTAATGCAGCAGAGATAAGAGAAGTACTTGAGCAATTTAAAAAAGATAAGAGCCCGGGGCCAGATGGGTGGACTGTTGAATTCATTCTATATTTCTTTGATCTTTTCGTGGCTGACTTGGTGGCAATGGTGGAGGAGATTAGGGTACTTAGACAGGTTCCTGGTTCACTAAATGCCACTTTTATTGCCTTGATTCCTAAGACTGACAAGCCACTTAACTTTGACGACTTTAGACCGATTTCACTTTGCAATCTGGTTTATAAAATCATTACTAAGATCCTTTCCAACAGGTTGAAGCCTATACTATCTCAACGATTAACTCAGGAGCAATTCGGTTTTTTACATGGCCGGCAGATCTCGGAGGCAGTGGGCATCACCCAGGAGGCATTACATTCTATTAAAACACTAGATTTGGATGCTGTCATACTGAAATTGGATCTTTCGAGGGCCTATGACAGGGTTGACTGGGGACTACTGAGACTCATTCTAGTTCAGATTGGCCTCCCTAGCGAGGTGGTTAGATGGATTATGGGGTGTATAACCTCAGCAAACTTTTCTGTATTGGTGAATGGAGCTCCCACTTCATTCTTCAGTTGTGGGAGGGGACTAAGGCAGGGTTGCCCATTGTCCCCATTACTATTTCTGTTGGTTATTGAAGGGCTGAGCAGACTGTTAACTGAGGCCAGGGACAAGGGAAGGATAAAAGGATTTCATTTCAATTCTGCTCTGGCATTGACGCATATCCTTTTCGTTGACGATGTTATTATTTTTGGGTCGGGAGATGTTGAGGATTGGACGGAGATTGACCGAATTTTGAAGCTGTTCTGCTGCGCATCTGGTATGCTTTTAAACCTTGGTAAATCTTGCTTCATTTTTCATCGACAGGTTTGTGCTGTGAAGAATGCCATTATGGATATTATTCCTGTTAAGACTTCGGACATTGGGGTGGGCCTGAGGTACCTGGGTTGTTTACTTAAGCCGAATGGTTATTTAATCAAGGATTGGATCTGGCTACTGGTCAGAATGGAGAAGAAGATTAGAAACTGGAATAATAGATGGTTGTCA
>LPNX010826025.1:0-13561 GCA_001517045.1 Pseudotsuga menziesii | reverse complement strand
CCTAATAACATGAATTATTATATTATTTCATCATTTGTTGGGGAAATTTGTATATTATATTTACAGGTGTTTATATTTTAGAATTTGGGGTGGACTATTAGGTATTGTTTTTCTTAGATTGAATAAAGATGAGACAAGTGTACTCTTGAAATTGATTTTATAAGCATAGTTCTAAATTCGAAATAAAAAATTATATAAAAAAAGAAATAAGTGCTCTTTCGCAATGAAGAGTGTCAAATACTTGGGATATGTGAAATTGATTTTATAAGCATAGTTCTAAATTCGAAATAAAAAATTATATAAAAAAGAAATAAGTGCTCTTTCGCAATGAAGAGTGTCAAATACTTGGGATATGTGATCAACTCACCACGAATTCAAATCAACCCATAAAAGATAAAAGTCTTGAGGGAATGGACGACTCCAAGAAACATTCATGAGCTAAGGAGTTTCCTTGGTATAGAAATTTTCTATTGTTTTCAATGACTACATGAAAGAGAATTTTCTTTGCAAGATAGAACAACTTTGTGTACATATAGATGAACACATACATAAGCTCATTTGGGATGCATACTTCAAATAAACAATAGATCATTTTAAAGTGTAGAATACTGTTGCAACACCTCCTAAGTATTTTTATTATCCTTCACTCAAGACGGATGACGACAAGTATATCAAGTATTTTGTGGTTTGTTCCATCATAAATCCATTGAATCAATGAAAATGCTTGTATACACCCTTTCCCATTTGAATGCAACCATGGGAATCCATTTCCTTGGAATACTTTCTTGGATATCCTTTCAGCAAAACCCAACATGATACAATCTTTGTAGTGGTTTATAAGCTCTCTAAAATTGTTGTTTTTCATTCCCTGCAAAAAGACTATGATAATACAAAAGTATGCTTAGTTCTTCTTTAAGGATGTTTGGAAAATTTATGGCTTACCAACTAAAATAGTATCTAACAAACATTCCATATTTATCAGCACTTTATTGAAAACACTAGGGTAGCAACTCGACACACAACTATCTGCGTCGATTATATTCCATGCTTAGACCAATGGACAAAAAAAGGTTGTGTCCATAATTGGTGGTAGAGTTGCTTTGCATGAAAAACAAAAATAGTGCAAAACATGGGATGGAAGTTTCTTATACATTCATCATAGCTATAATCAAGAACACCAGTACAATTCTCTAGGCAAGAGTATGTTTGAAGTCTGTTATGGAAGTTTCATCCCCTGATGTCTATTGACTTAATAAATCAACTGAAAATTTTGAACGAGATAGAACATGAACAACAAGAAATTGAAAAATCACACAATGCTAAAGATATGGATTATGCGATCGACAAATAAGCATGAGAGATGTAATATTGAGCTAGTGAGAAATCCAAATCGTAGCATGATATGCATTATGTGAAGTGTATCAGAAACTCCAGATAAGTGAGTCAATTCTTCTTGACTACTACATGAAGTAAAATTTGCTTGATAAGCTAGGACAACTTTGTGTACCTCTATGTAACTACATGCATACACTCCTTTGGGACGCACAATACAAAAGAAAACATGTAACTTTGGAGTGGAAAATACTCTCACATTACTCTATAAGTATTTATATTGTCTTTCACACAAGATGGATGTCGATAAGTACATCAAGTCATGTGTGGTTTGTGACATCATCAAGCCATTAAATCAATGAAAATGGTTGTGTACACCCTTTCCCGTTACAATTCAACCATGGGAATCCATTTCATTGGACTACTTGGCTAGATATCCCATCACCGAAAAACAACATGATACAATATTGGTAATGGTTGATAGATTCCCGAAAAGGGTTTTCCTCATTCCTTGTAAGAATACTGGGACAACACAATATTCTGTGTAGTTTTTCTTCAAGCATGTTTGGAAACACTATAGCTTATTGACTAAAATCATCTCTAACAAAGATTCCAGGTTTTTCAACACCTTTTATAAAACACTATGGCACCAACTCAACACACTATTATCTATCCTGATCATGTTCCATGCTCAGCCAATAGAAATACAAAAGTTGTAAATCACAAGGTGGTATAGTTATTTATCATGCACGTCCACAAGCATCACAGAACATGGGATGAAAGTCTCATGTACATTCATCATAGCTGTAATTGAGCACATCGGTACAATTCAACAAGATAAACTACGTTTGATGTATGTTATATAGTTAATCCCTTAACGCCTGTTGAATTAGGTCAATCAACAAGTTCGATAAACATAGACCATGAAAATCGAGAATTCGAAAAATAAATCAATGTCAAAGATATGTTTTGTGTGATTCAAAAATAATCACGAGAGGTGTTGCTTCGGTCTAGTGAGAAATCCAAATCCCAAAACGACATGCATCGTATTCCTCATTCATTCAAATTTTGGATCAGGTGTAGTTGCATCTTAAGAGGAAAATATTTGTTATATTTCATAGGAATGCCAACACTTTACGATATGGTCCTTGCATTATTCTTGAGAAAGTTCGGGAAAATGATTTTTAAGCTCCACATTCCAACATATATGGGTTTGCATCCTATAATCAATGTAGACTTTATTTGATTGTATTTTCCACCACTTTTATAATAGATAAACTTAAGTCTTGAATATCTAGAAGACATCCATACATATGTGCAATAACCCCTTACCATCAACACCATTGTTGGAAATCAAGAACACCACACAAATATGCAAACAATTCCCTTGTCTTAGGTGACCAAAGCAGGACAAATCCTAGCTCAAGGAAAGTGATATCCTCTCACCAAATTGGAGCATAATTTTACTAATGTGATTAGGCATGAAATTGGGACCTTTGCGACATAACAGGGAAGGTTTAATCCATTCTAGGGCTCTGTTGGTTCCCTCAACAAGTTCCTAGTCCCATTCAACTCCTTGGTTTGATCTGAGTCAAATTGACTCAGTCGAGCTTACAGATCTAACGATATATAGACTATGTTGACAGACACAATCTTATACAATATTTATTCATCATACATGCCCTATATAATTTGATGACTCCAACGCATGTGAGATGACTTTCTAAACAATCAAAAGGCATCAAGAAGATTCGTTCAATGTGACAACAATGTCTCTTCATGTTCTTCTAGCCAATAGATGCGAAGAAGATGGTTGGTATCCTCAATCACATTATACCTTCATATTTCTAGAACTAAAACATGATCAGTGCAAACCCAAGAATCCCTCATATTTGTATATATACATGTATGGCGATATATGAGAGGGGTTCTTGTTCTTAACTGCACTAAGATGAGTCCCGAAAGAGAAGGGTCGATTAGTTACTCATGGTTCCTTCATTTCACATATATTCAGGCAAAAGCATATATTTTGACTCAGCACACATTGATATAGGTTGGTTTATGGGGTTAAGAGACTTACGACACACATATGACTACTAAAACAAACATGGGATTTCACCATTGGGGTTTCTCCATTATTAATTCTTGACTTGAATTTTAATGTGATTTGTAATGTCTTCTACTTTCAATAATTTTTGTTTGGTTATTATATACATTGGTTTCTTGTTCAGTCTATTATTGTTCACTCCCACCAGAAAAAATCTTCACTCATTCAATTGACTCCATTTTTCCCTTGTTGACTCCCTCGACGACATTGATAAAGTCAATATTGTTGGACTTATGATTATTGTTAGACTAAAACCCCTGGGTGTTAATCTTCACTACAATCTCCAGATTTAGGATCGAAGGAGGCGGTTATTCCATGTTATGAAACTCATTGGGAGTGTTGAATCGAATTTCCAACAATCCCCCCCCCCCTGCACGAGTTGCGTGGGTTTCAAACAATTGACCTATAGCTCTGATACAATTTGTTGGACTTATTATTGCTATTAGAACAAAGCCCCCAGGTGTTAATATTTTCTACAATATCTATAGTTAGGATCTCGGGAGGCAGTTACTTCATGTCATGAAACTCACACTGCGGGTTGAACCCAATGTCCAAGAAACATAGACTATAAAATATACACTACAACAAAAACTAGATTTGGCATCTCTTTTTGCATCCTTTTTTGCGTCTAGACCATCTTTCAGTGTATTTTTCTTCATTTTTTGGACAAAATGGCGCAATTTCATGGGTTGGTGCTATTTTAGGCATTTTTTGCGTCCTTTTTCTAAATCTACTGCAACTTGTGGAGTAATTTGCACCGGGTTTTGCACATAGTTATGCGCCAAGTTTTGCATCAGGTTTTGCGACAGGTTTTGAGCCTAGTTTTGCACCTAATTTTGTGCCTAGTTTGTACATCTACTCTTGTTGCGCCCCCTTTAATGCCCATGTTTGCCTAGACTTTTACGCCTTTGTTTTCATCCACTTTTGCATCCTTTTTTACATCCACTTTTGCATCCACTTCTGCTTCTTTTTTTGCATCCCTTCGTGTGCCAAGTTTTGCATCAAAGTTTACATCCTGTTTTGAGTCTATTTTTGCATCTCGTTTTGTTTTAGCTATTTTTGCATCCACTTTTGCATCCATTTTTTCGTCCACTTTTGCACCCATGTTTTCATCCCTTTTTGCATCCCATTTTGCATCTATGTTTACGTCTTTTTTTGCATCTACTATTGCATCCACGTTTGCATCCACTTTTTTCGCGTCCCAATTCTCACCCATTTTTGCGCTTACTTTTACACCCACTTTTTCTTCAACTTTTGCATCCACGTTTGCATCTTTTTTTGCATCCAATTTTACATCAGTTATTGCATCCCTTTTTGCATCCACTTTTGCATCGGGTTTTGCGTTGGGTGTTATGACTACTTTTGTATTTAGTTTTGCATCTACTTTTGTTGCATCCACTTTCGCATCCAATTTTGTATCCAATTTTACATCAATGGTTGTATCCACTTTTGCGCCACTTTTTTAATCATGTTTTGCTTCCATGATTGCATAATTTTTTGCATCCACTTTTGCATCACCTTTTGCATCCATTTTTGGTGCACCCCATTATGTGCCCACTTTTGCGCCTACTTTTGTTGCATCCATGTTTGCATCCTTTTTTGCATCCATGTTTTTATCCACTTTTGCATCCAATTTTACACCCAGATGTTGAAGATCAAAATGAGGATAATGATTATGATATTGAGGATGGTTATGATAATGATGATAATGTTGTTGATAATGAGGAGAACGATGACAATGATAATGATGATGACGATTATGATGATGATGATGATGATGATGATGAGGATAATGACAATGGCGACACTGTCGATGATTATGATGGCAATGAAATGAATAGTGATGATGACAATTATGATGATTACAATCAGAATGATGATGTTTATCATCTTAAAAAATAAGTTGTTATTTGTCATGCATAAATCGTGTGTTTCCTCCATGACCCTTTTCCACTAATCACATATTTTGGGTAGATGGTATTTCTTATGCCAAAGGTAATGATGAATAACTGATGAAAATGTCAATAATCATGATCATGATGTCAAGGAAAATGGTGATCTTGATGACATGGATGATGATTATGCCGATGATGATGACTATTGTGATAATCATGATGACAATGACAAAGATGATGATCATCATCATCATCATCATTTCCATCATTGTCTTCATTAAAAACATCATCATTTTTATTGTCATCTAGTTCATCATCATCATCATTTAAAGCATATGGGATATATTTACCATTTAAAGCATGCATAACAAGTGGGATTATTCTAAAACACCCCACCAAAGTTCAAAATTCATGGGTAGCAGCTCGAGGGGAGCACAAGGCCAAACAACATTCTGTCATTCCATTTCTATTGGGTATAGAGATGATATCCACATAAGTGTGCGTAGAGTGGTGGATGACTGGGAAGTTGAGTTCGTAGCTCATCACCACACAACACAACCCTTGCGTCATAGGCTTTTCCACTACTAGCAGATGAATATTTTTCTTTCCCGGTTTCTATAGGAAAGCAATTGTGCTCCCTCACCCCCAACTTCCAGTGATTCTGATAGCTCCTCAATACAACAAACATCCTTGGATTCATTGAGTCTGAACCAGCAGGTCCCTGCCAAAGAGATTAACTAGATCGAGGACACCAAGTACACATGATGTATGTCAGAGGCTCCACTCAATGCGGCGACAAGGGGGCGGACTGAAGAAGGGTACATGCAGATTGACAGCTCACCATAAAAGATGTCGACACCTCCTCCTGCAACAGAGACGCATAAGGATATTGAAACTGCTCTCTCCAGTGAAGATGACGGCTACATCAAGCCATGTCCCATTGTTAAAGAACCGTGGCGAAAGCTGTAAGGTCCCAAGAATTTCTAAAATCTTATGTGTTTTTTTTTCTCTTTTCTATTAGCTTTGTTAGTATGCCGAATAAATATGATAGTTTTGACAGGGAAGACTTGGTTTCCCTCACAAAGGGAAATGTACAGACTGATGCAACAATTTTATGTATGTGCCCTGATATTAAAGATACACATGTCTCAAACACTATGCATGTAATATTTTTTGTACTTTAATATAATTTTATGCCACTTACAAAAACAAATGTTTGTACTAAAACTTAGATTCTCCTTTTCAAGCTCTTTCCTGGGTTCCTTTTCTAGCTTGCCTCTATATTATGATTTCCACTCTAATCCAATATCTAAGCGAGAGCCTCCAAAATCACAAGAAGGTGCAAACTTTCTCTCTAGAGATACGGTGAGGATAGACATGTTGCATGAGATATTAGTGACTTGTATTTCTAGTTTTTCAAATCCTTGCTCATAATCACCTACAAGTTTTTCGCTATACGTGTCCACCGTGTTTAGGGTTTGAGGAATTTTTCCACCACTAAATCTTGCAATTTCCCACAAAAACCCAAAGAAAACTTCCCTCATAACAATATGTTTCATAAATTTCCATGTAAATTCCATTGGAACAGTTTGTCACAATGGATTTTACAACTTAATTATTTGTATTAGTATATTTCTATTGAATGCTAAATAAATTGGGACTGAAAGAAAAATAACTAGAGAAAATATAGACACAAGATCGACATAAGATTTATCCTGGGATAACCCATTATGAGGAAAATCCAAGCCATAAATTGCTACTACATGATCTCCTACTCCCTTTGTTTTACTCTAATATATACCCCCTTATTATTACTCAACTATGGAACAATACAATAATATCATAAGAATGGAGCCCCCTCTTCTCCTAATGCCTCGATATTTAATGTAACCTCATAGTCATATAGGGTTATTTTTAGGTTTTTTTCATTCATTGATTCTTGATTAGGGTTAGGGTTTTGTACCTTCTAAAATGTCCTTGAATTTCCACACGTAACCAACTTTTCATGTGTGAGAAATGAGAGATCACAAGGAATCCACATGGTATCATGGTGGTCAACTAGATAGGTTAGCTTGCAAAAGGCATAACTCCTTCATATGGACTTCGATTAAGATGAATCTTGCACCGTTGGAAATGAATCTAAGTGTGGAATTGTGTTAAGGGAGTTGTGTAAGTGATGATCTTTTGAACCCAAAAAACACCATGTAAGCCCTCAAATAGGCCTCGTAAGGTTCCAAACCCCAAATATACAAAGTGAGAGTTGTCCCTATAGTGGGCCCATCAAATCAATTCACCCAATCTTTCGATCCAAAAATAACTAAAATAAATGAAAAAATATGTATTGATCCATTTTGGATCATACTCGGAAGTGAAAGAACCCACTAGGAGTGTGTGTTTCATAGTTGTTGTCTTTCTTTAGTATTTCTTAGGGTTATAAGGTTCATTTCTTATGTAAGGTCCTTATTTTTCCTTTTGTCCATCGTTTAATAACCTAGATCCATCTTTGCTATCTCAAACAAATTAATGAAGCTCATATCCTAGTTAGAGGGTAAAGACAACATATAGAGGTCCTATGTGGCATTTTAGTGCAAATTTCATGATGCTTGAGATTGAGAAATGTTTTTAAATGCCTAAGGCCCTTGATATCCTTCTTTGAGCACTATTTACACCCAAATAACCATCAACTATAGAAAAGAAATCATAATGTCTCTTTAAGAAACACTTATGTTGTATAGATCCCCCCAAAAAAGATATGGTTTATAGGTGTAAGTGTATTTCATGGTGATTGAGAGAAGTAAGATTCATTTAATTCCCTTTTACACTCCCACGATCCTCATTAGACCTTCATACATATTCTTGGTTCACAACTAACCTAGTAGTGGTTCCCATGTACTAATTTTTGAGGTTAGTAATACCATGCACAGTTCATATGTGCTGGTTTGAGGATTTTTCCAAGGAATCCTAGGAAGTAAGGGTCGGGGATCGAGGCTCTTTTTTTCTTCCCCTAGTATGTTCAAGGACTCAAGACCCATCCAAAGTGCCCAAAATATCATAATGGAAGATGAATTCAAATCAAATGCCAAAGACACCGTAAAGAGGGATTGTGTCACGGTTTATAGGTTTCGTTCATAATTACTAATATAAAAAAAGGTTCAATTAGAGAGGAAATCTAGTGTTTCCCTACTTACCACGTTTATCCCTCAACAACCATTTCCATTGCATAGAACCTACTCATTGCACATATATCAACTCCGAAGTCCAAAAACCAACTATAAAGGGAGGGATCCTCAAAATTTCAAAAACATCATAATGCACTTTTTTTCATTCACCGATGATTGTCAAGTTTAAATGACCCATCCATGTTGCTTAGACATTATAATGGCATCCATATCCAACTCAAGTGTCAAAAACCCCTGTAGAGGTGTGACTCCATGTCATTTTACACAGCCCTTGATTATGAGAAGACTTGTGTAGTGCATAAAGGAATTTGTGTACCTTTCTTATGTTATTTAGAGACTAAGAACCATTCTCGGTCTTCAAAACCTAGATTCATTTTTCCCATATCCATTGAATAGACTAAAGATATCTTAGTGTGGAGGTTAGAGCTATGTTTAGCTATGTAAACATGTGTAATTGTATTTTAAATTTTTGGCATTTGATTTTATATTTTCCATTAGACATTCACATGGAAAAGCTAAGCTTAAAAATTACATATTACTTCATAACCCATATTGCAACTGAATATCAAGCAAACCCTACCACATGGCCCTGTCTCTATCAGAAACCTCTCACGGCGGGATTTCCCCTGCGTTGTCTTCTGCTACAACCAATTTCATTATTTGGCATTTCATCGGCACTTCTATCCTCTGTTCCAAGATCAATATTTAAAGCAAGCGAAAATGATGATGGGCGGTGGTGGAGAAGTCGAAGGCATGGGATTGGGGGTGATGGCCGCCCTACCTCTGCAGTTAACTCCCATTGTAGTTAGACAGTACTGGACTTGAACAAACTTTGTAACAACTAACATAGAGAGAAGATACTTTTATTATTGTTATATAACGTTTATATTGTACACTCCTTTATTTGTATGTGTGGTAGTTAGACACTATCAGACTTGGAAAAACTAACTCCAAACACTAACTTGAACATTAACATTACGCCACTAACATTTCATTGTGTCTGTTCTTTTTCCTACTATTGTTTGCTAAATGCAACCAAAGATATAACATTTGATGGGAAAGCCAAGAGCTATTGGTAATAAGTTAAAATCAGGTTCATAACAATCATGGAATGTATATTTTATTTTTTGGCAAATTTTAAAGGGGTATTTTATTAGTATAGCAGCATAACACATTTGGGCCAATGCTATTTAATTCCATGTTTTTGACTGGAGAGATTCTATGTCTGTCTGTCCTATTATCTATACATGTTTTTTTCCCTTCTAATATGCCTTTTTGTATGAGGAGATTACAAGCTTTTACTTTTGAATGGCCTCTAATGTATTTCACTATAAGACCTCTACTGTGCTGCCATCTCTGTCTTTGTCAAGGGCAACATTCTTGAGGCCTCGAATTTAATGAGACAATAGCTCATCAGTGCGTCACATTGTTTGAAGGCATATGTAAATGTCAAGCCTCTGAGGTAGAAGAGGATCCTAATTGTCTATAATCCATCCCATGTCTCATTACAATCCACCGAAGCCTAATCTACATATGGATGTGGGAAGTTAACAAACCGGCTGGCAAGATTGATAAAAGTAGCATCTAGTTTGAACAAAATGATTCGACTTCCTAGTCAGTTTGTCAAAACGCTGATATGGCTGCAACTAGGAATCAAATCTTGAAAGGAAAGCTTTAATTAGGAGAATTTCTAGCTACTGTTGGAACCACATCAGTTAGGATCTTGTTCAATGCTCTGATTTGTCAAAGAAATGATGTGGCTGAAATTGAACATCCAATCTTAAAAGGAAAGATTCAATCCATAAAGTTTCTAGTTCTGCTTGGAATCAAAGCAAAGACCTGTAAGTGTTGTCAGCCATCTTTTCTCACTTATGAAACTTGCCATACGCTTTGTCACCCATTAGCTTGGATAGCCAATTTGCAAGAATATGATTTAGGTTGCTAAGGCGACTCCTCATCCGCAGAAAAATTACATGCCCTAATAAATTGCAGCACCTTTAAAGATTGCAACAATCTTACACCTCTTTTTCTTAGGTTCACCAGGATTAAATGAAGATAGCCTCTCTCACTTACCCTAGCGAGAGGAAACAAGTAGATATTTTAAGGCGGTAACCTATATTGGAAGGGATAAAGTTTGCTCTACTTGTTCATTGCAAGTGCCAATTATGTTGTATATATTTTTTTTTCTTGTGCAAAATCAACATATATTTATCCTTAGGCAACGTGTACCATTAGGTACCATAGGAAGGAGTGTTATGTGTTTTTTTTAAAGAACTAATGGTAGTTTCATATAATATTAAAGATTTAGAACATGTAGCATGAAGGTAGATTAGATGTAGTAGGCGTCATTAGGAAGGAGAGGTATGTGTTTATTTTTAAATTAGTAATGGTAGTTCCATTCAAGGGGGTAACCTATATTGGAAGGGATAAAGTTTTCACTACGTGTTCATTGCGAGTGCCGATTATGTTGTATATATTAATTTTTATTGTGCAAAATCAACATATATTTATCCTTAGGCAACATGTACCATTAGGTACCATAGGAAGGAGTGTTATGTGTTTTTTTTAAAGAACTAATGGTAGTTGCATACAATATTAAAGATTTAGAACATGGAGCATGAAGGTAGATTAGATGTAGTAGGCGTCATTAGGAAGGAGAGGTATGTGTTTATTTTTAAAGTACTAATGATAGTTGCATTCAATATTAGTTTTAATAGGTATCATTAGGTCCCACTAGAAAGGAGTGTTATATGTTTATTTTCAAAGTATCAATGCTTGTTGCTTATAAGATTGATGATTTAGGACATGGTGAAAGAAGGTATATTAAATTGTAGGTGAAAATATCAAGTAATAATGAACACTATCACTGACCATGACAAATATTGAAGTCCAAGCTTAAAGTAGGTGGGTAGTCCCTACTATGAAAAAGATATCCCTTATGTGTTTAGTGAGTTAAAATACATAATTATTGCTATGTTATGATTGCATGATGGGATAAATATTACTTTAATATAATTATCCAAAGTTAGTCCATTTGTCATGTGAAGGAAGGTGAGTGCTATTGATTGTTGCTCTTATTCAGAGTGATTTTGATATGATGAGTTTGTTTGTTTGTATACTGCTTCTTTTAACTATTAATAATATCAACGTACATTTTACACATTTATACATAGACAATGGGTTGTGTAGCTTATGTCACTACTACATTTCGATCCAAAATCCGACGGCGCATGGATTTCTCTTTTTAAACTTACCAAAAATCACAAGGATACAATTTTTTTTGTAAATGTGGCCACAAGCGTCGGTGAAGCGACGGCTATTCTCATAACCGATGGTTAAGCGACGACACGTTAGTAAGCGTCGCTTAAGCGACGATGCCTTTGGAAAGTGACGTCTCATATCCGACGCTTAGGTTCATTTCCTACATACACTCATATAAATAGATGTAGGCCTAGGTTCATTATCTTACACCTTTAGTGGTACCATTCTTGCTACTAAAGTTATCTTTTTTACAACCATGAACATTGGTGCAATTATTAGGCTAGTGGGTATCTATTGAAATATTCTTTGTAATCCTTATGCCAAAGTTGACAACCAACTAGGGCCAACTAGGCCAAACACAATTCAAAAAAGATAGTGGGTATTGCGACAAGGATATTGGCTAGCAAAGTCATATTTATATACAAACTTTGAGGAATGGAATCCCAAGTTTCCTAGGAGAAAACACAATCAAGGAATACATGTTTAGCTATTTCTTCTTTTTTTTGTACAACATGAACTAGGGGGGACAAACAATGCCTCTTTGACTCAAAGTTTTCAAAGTGAGGATGTGATTGTGAGCCAAAAGCCAACTTAACACATTTATCTTTAGGGGTGCATCATTATGCCATATTTTTACCCACATACGAGCAAAAGGAGGAATCGTTAGTTCACTAATAAAATTTGTAAACCTTCTTTGATAGTGTAACTTACTTGTTTTCTCCACCCCCTAGAGTCTTTGTTAGCGTTGTGACATGAAGCCAAACCCTAAAGACATGATAAAAACATTTCATAATCATAGATGAGATTCTTCGGGACCTCAATTTGTTTCCATCTTGGCCATTGTCCCAATTCCATCCAGTCTAATAGGTTGAAGAAAATTTTGTATACATTTGAGGAGATCCATCTCTGATGTCATTTAGACCATGCTTGGAGTTTAAAGGGGCTCACCTTATAATTTTTTCTTCCCACCTTCATATATTTTAACTTTTTCTAGGAGTCCAATAAAGATGCTTCTGGATTAGGTTTCCAACAACTTTGTAAAGATTCTATATACTTGTTTCTTTGTCTTTCAGGGGATCCCCATCTAAGCATCTCGTCCTCAGCTTCTTTGTGTATTTCCTTTGCAAATATCTTCCTACATTCATTGCATCCAGTGACCAACCTTCAAAGAATTTTTGCCCCCATTGCTATATTCATTAGCTGGGCTCTCGAATTCCAGTGCCTCCATGCTTTTTTAGAGCCTCTTTCTATTTCCCATTTTACTACATGAAATTTGTTTAGACTAGATTTCTCTCCTTGTCATAAGAAACATCGAATATTTTTCCTAATATCAACAAAAAAATTGGTGGGAGACAACCACACAGAGCATAAGAAGATAGAAAGAGAGGACAAGATTGATTTGATGATAGTTATCTTCCTTGCTAAATTAAGCCATCTCACTCCCCAATCATTAGAAGATAGGAAGGGAGGACAAGATCGATTTGACGAGAGTTATCTTCCTTCTTAAATTAAGCTATCTTGCTCCCCAATCTTGAATCTTTGTCTTAATCTTATGAAGAATACTTTGCTAGTCTGCAACTTTATGAATGCCCAAAGTGATTGGTACTCCTAAGTATTTAAAGGAAGTCCAATTTTGTCGACAATTAAAACCAAGAATTTTGGAGACCTAGAGAGAGGGTTGTTCTAGCTATATATATATATATACAAAATTTTCCAAGATTTACTTCCCTAGTTGAAGTGTCCATGAAGAAATCCAAAACAACAATTCATTAGAAGTCAATTGGTAT
>LPNX010826023.1:1164961-1228518 GCA_001517045.1 Pseudotsuga menziesii | reverse complement strand
ATAATAACATAGGTTGCTGAATATATAGAATACATCAAGAGATCGAATGCATAAGGAGGCATCCAAAACTAGCATAAAGCAGGCTTACCCAAAATAGGCGAATCCCCCATAGGTGTAAAAAGTTGATCCCAAATCTGTCATGAGGCTCACGAATTGGCAAGGGCGCATGGGCAAGATAATGAGTGGTGGAATGGCAGCTCATACATGCTTTTGCATGGAGGAAAGAGTGGAGGATGAAAGGGAAAGAAAACAAGTTCACCTCACCTAGTCTTGCTTTCCTATGTGCCTTAAAACACTGAAAAAGTAGTCAATAAAGCAGAAAAAGAAGAAGGGCACCTAGGAGGCCAGGAATAAAGCAGATTTGATTCCTAAGGATTTCCCAAGTGCTACATGAGTCAAATATGGCAAGTTTGACCTCTATGGATAGGCAATTAGCAACTTGCACATGGTGGGACTCATGAACTAGGCAAATAAGACAAAAATAAATGAATTAATGTCTAAGTGGGTAATACTATGGGTTTGATTATTCTAACACTACCATCACTGCTGAAACTTGTGAACATCTTGTTGAACCTCATTTTCAACTCACAGATTTTCAGTCTATACTCAGACAAAATATGTTTAAACCTCTTAGGCTGCCATCTCTCTTACATCCTTACCCTTCCTACTTTGTTGAATATCTTCCCCATTTTACTGGAAAAGACCATATTACAGCAGAGAAGCATTTAGAATCTTTTCATAATTTCATTGATAATTTTGAAATCATGCATGAGGATGTTGTCATGAGGTTATTTTCGAAATCCTTCGCTGGAGATGCTAGGTTTTGGTTTCGAAATTTAAAAGCTGGATCAATTGGATCATGAGAAGAGTTACATGATGTATTTTTGAAGTATTGGGGTAAGAATAAATCTTATGATCAAATTTTTTATATCAGTATGCCTCCAGAGATCAGACCTTCAGAAAAACTTGCTATGGTATATTATGTTATGGCTCAACATTCAAATCTTGTGTTTTTCCTGTTAGAAAGGAAATGATCATCTTTAAGACAATTGTTTGAGGATGAAAAAGGAGTGGAGGAGAACATATGAGCTCGCAAAATGCTTTGAGATCAGGCTCATGTTGAAGATATACAAGCTTATGAACAGGAAGAAGAACGTAGGTATCATTCATATTTAAGATAGTTTTCTTCATCATTTTCAGATTTTCATATGAAGAAGGATATAATTGATGCTTGTGTTGATTCTTCATATCAGTTTGTTGATTTTTTCGATGATAATATACTTTCAGTGGATTATAGTAGAAATTTCTTAGTTCCTGCTATGAGATTATCATGTTATGAATAAGAAGTTGCTGCTCTTCAACCTCTTACTATTGATATAAGAAATAAATTGCCATTCTTGACTTATGGTCACTTTCATAATTTTATTCGTTCAAGTTTTGATCAAGGGTTTTATTTAAAGGTCAAGAAGCAGTTTGAAAAGCCCTTGGTTTCCATTCTTGATCCAAAGTTTAAAAAGAAAAGCAATGGAGAGGAAGAGAATGCTTCACTTTATGATGAATATAATGAAGACATTGAAGTTTTAAATCAGAAATTTCATGATCCTGTGGTTTCTTGGATGGAGTTGTATTTTTCAAAGTTTTATAATGCTCCAGCTTCTGGCATACTTCCTATTTCCAATCATATGTATCAGCTTCCTACATACTCTTTATTGCATTTATCACATCTTTTGTGGGTTTTCTCAAAGAGTTGCATGCATGGAATTATGATTCTCAATCAAATGGTTTCTTGGCTTCACTAGAAGTATGATTACACTTGATTGGGTTGTTTCCTCTGATTGGAGGTAGGAGTAAATAACAGAATAAGCTCGCTATATGAGCATGTAGATTCTTTTCAGTATGCTGGTTTATCACAGTATTTTGTCATTTCAGAGGTATGTGTTCAGATTTTGAGAAAGTTGCAGAGATTTGGTAAATGACTCCATTACCCAATGAATAAGGAACAAGGTCTATAGGTTCTTGAAGCCTCACAAGGAGGACTTCATCCCACAGTAAGAGCCAGATGTTATAACTAGATCTTGTTCTTAGTTTATCTGTTCTTTTTGTCCTAATTTTCAATCGTTGGTTTAAAATGATTTTACATTTTATGTTGATTTTAAGAATTTTAGACAATCAATAATTTTGGCTGGATTTAATGCTTTTAATGGTTGAATTATTTCATTATTTTAGTTTTAAGGTTTGTCTTTTGGGCTTATTAGTTAATATGTACATCTTTAAGCTTTCAGAAACTTATAATAAAAGTATATTCCAAGTTTTTATTTATAATCTAACTCTCATTTTTTAGTCCTTTGTCAAATAATTTCATGAGGATATTCCTGTAGCAGCTGTGTTTTTCATGTTTTTATCATTCTCAATGGGAGTAGATTACGAGGAGATAGAAATGAATTCAGAAAAACCAAAAGCATTTTTTGTCCACAATAAACTCATTCACAAAAACCTCTCTCAGGTTTGCAACAGTTGTTATCATTTGAGATATTCGAATTCATCTTTGTGGCCTATTTTCAGGGTTTGAATTATTTAATAATTTCCTGTTCTAGTCACAAATTTGCAGCACGTATTTCGATCAATTGAAGAGGAATTTTGAAAAACCAAGAGATATTTTTGTTCATAACATACTCATTTAAACAAACCTCTCTCATTGTTTGCATAGGTGTCCTAGATCAAGAGATATGAAGGCGTCTTTGAGACCCAAATTTTGAGAAATTCGCCAAATTTCCCCAAATCCGATTTGCTATTTTTGGGTTAATTGTCTTTAAATATTTTGAGTTATCATGTAACTAATTGATGTAACTGTTTCAAATTTTGACCTGGAAGGTAGTTATAGAACTACTTTACTTTTGTAATGATAAAAGGAAGACAAGCATACAGTTTTGGTGTGGGATTTTTCGTTGAAGGAGACGCTCTTGGAGCTTTGATTTCTCAAGCTAGCACTTATAACTCTTATGTAACTGGATGACTGTTATTGATTATATATAAACTGATAACCCCTTTTACCTGTCATGATTTTTCATTTTTGATCTGGTTGATTGCTCAGTCTACAATTTCATTTCATGTTTAAAGGTTTATTCATGTAAATGCTTATAGCCTGTGGATGAAGCTAGTAATTCATGTGTAATGTTTATGGTTTATTGGAATGTGTTTGATCCCTAGTTTATCCAACTTGCATGATTCAATTCTGTATTATCTTGTTGTTGTTTATTTCCTCCTTGATTGATGAAGTTTTCAACCAAAACTAAAAAACAAAACCCTTAAAACCAATTTTATTTTATTTTTATTTGAGATTGTGTTGGCTTGTTCTTCTAGTAGTATGAGAACAATTTCTAGAACTAACATGTCCCGTATTTCCTTTGGAGTCTTCAATCCCGAAAGATGGAAAAGAAGATCTCGGGAAATAGAGAGTCACGAGAATCTAAAGGCTTCATCCTTCTTGTTCAAGAATCTTGATTTGTCTATAGCGGAACCAAGTCCAGGTTTAGTGTCCATGGTGACTCTATAGAGTCCTCTAGAGCACAGCTGAATCTCCATGTCACCTTTCCATGAGTGGAAATTGTATGGAGTCAAAATATCTACTGAGGATGCCATCTGGATCTGTTGGAGTGAATTCTTCACCTGTAGAAAACCTGAAAATCACAATAGAAAGGGCAATGTAAGGTCGAACAGCCTGCACATTTTAGGCTTTCATCACACCCAACATATTTAATCAAGCAATCTTGATCAACAAGTTCTTTACTTGGGGTATTAAGTGGTAAGCCTTGGCTTCTGGTGCAGTGCTGGATTTTTGAGCTATTGCTTAATTTTCATGCAGAAATCTATCAAAAAGCTTGTTTTTTAGAGATAGAGCTTTGTCCGGATGTGAGCTTTGATACCATATTAAACTTCCAGAGTGATCTAGGGACTAAACACAGTCACATCAATATATTAATGACAATAATTCATGAAAATGGTGAAAAAGGGCTATAGAATGAGTAGCCTCACTATATATTCACTCAAAGAATGAGAAATTACATTACAATGTCATTCCACAAGCATGAATGAGAAGCAATTCAAATTCCTAAAGAGGTCATTCAAATTGAATGAGTGAGTCTAGCTTAACTAAATGTAAGCCATAGTCAACACTCAAGTTAACCACTGAACAAAACCCTAATTGGCTCAACTCAGCCTAACTAAAGTCAGAGTGCAATAAATGACTGAGTCTCAACTGAAAGAGATCAGAGACATGTCACAGCAATCCAACCATCAAGGTAGTGCTTCAATGACTCCAATGAACCCCTATGAGGTTAACTGAAGTGTAACTGAACATAAGAAGTGGTTGGAGGCACCCCTGTTGACTCCAGCTCATTAAATAATCATTAAATAATCAATTTAATGAAGGGAGGCACCCTCACTTCCCTGTTTAACTGATTGTAACCATCAATTAGCAATTAAGTGCATTAATATCACTCAGATCACCCCCGGAGTGCTCCAGTTAGCCTC
This sequence comes from Pseudotsuga menziesii, assembly GCA_001517045.1. Taxonomy (NCBI): domain Eukaryota; kingdom Viridiplantae; phylum Streptophyta; class Pinopsida; order Pinales; family Pinaceae; genus Pseudotsuga; species Pseudotsuga menziesii. Next base: position 1,223,988 of record LPNX010826023.1, on the reverse strand, counting down.
CCTGAATGTAGAAGGCTAAGTTAGCCTCCTTGACTGAAGGTAGGCATGGATGTGATCTAGCTTATGAAATTTAATGCTCCATTGATGTTAACTAAGCCAATAATACTTAGGATAGTGGTTTAACTAGGCCAAATTGACCAAAATGAGTGTGGAAGATGGTAAATGTCTCCAACATCGAATTCTTTTGATTCCACTTCGATAGCAAGACCATTGCGACAACATGGTAACTTGCACCATTTTCTTGAAAATTTTTTGGTGTTGGTGAGAGATTCTGATCCTCTTGCCAAAATTGAGATTTTGTTGCATCAACTAGCTAAGGTTTGGAAAGACTCTCCAATGAACTCTTTACAAAAGAGAAAGACGAGAAAAGAGATGCACATGAATATTCAGATTGGAGACTATGAGGTAGATTCATTCATCCTAGATCTAGGATTAGATGTTAATATTCTAACAAGGAATACATGGAAAAATATGGGGAGCCCTAAGTTGGCTTGGTCTCTTGCACAACTGCGACTAGATAACTAGACTAGGGTAACATCAATTGGGTGAGTTCTACACCTTGCTATGGAAGTCAAAGGGATTAAAACTTATGCAAATTTTGATGTCATTGATGTTGTCAATGGTGGAGGTTCTTACTGCATGTTGCTAGGAATTTGATGGGCCAATGATATATTGGTAGTGATCAACTTTAAGAAACATGTTATGAATTTTGAAAACCATGACATTAGGGTCATCTCTCCAATGGATCCAGCTGAAGGGCAAAGGAATGTTGAGCCGATGAAGGATGAAGCTACAAAAGGTTGGGATCATGCATATAACTTCTTGGAGGATTACATCCATTCGACAGTCGATGGTGACCTCGGTTGGCACAAATCCAGCTATACATATTCTGACTCTGATGGTGTGCTAGAGAATTGGCAGAATCACATGAATGAAGTGTCACTAAGGAAGTATGGTTTGATCACACAGTCATTGTGTTGAGTTGCAACTAGGATTGTTGAATTACCAATTAATGAAGGGCTGGTTGAGTTACCTGAATTTATAGTTGATTTTGAATACAAAGTGTCAGAACCACAATGGTTGCTGGAATTGGATGAAGTGCTAAAGGCTATTCTAGCATGCTGGTGGGAGACATATTAGAATTAGATCACTGGTTGGTTGCAGTGTCGAAGATTAATGACAGTTCGCTTTGGTAATGAAAAAGTATACCACACTGGATGATACGATGGGAAAAATAATCCCGACGATCATTCGATTGAGTGTTAGACCTTGTGGGAATCATGACCAAAGGATGAGTGGGTCCATGCCTTTATTCACACATTAGATAAGATGCCATGATCATGGTACATATCAGCCAAGTTGCATAGAGAGATTACTACTTGGGAAGAGTTGACTGTCTGCTTTACTCACACCTTTATTTTCATGGACACCGACCCAAATGTTCACAATGTGCTACAGATTATCCATGATGTTGTTTTGAAGGTAATGCTGGTTGCATATCCGGTGGATCCATAAGTGCAATTTCCAATGCAGCCAATGATTGAATGTTATAATGTGAATGGAGGAACTGAGGATGGAGATGATCAACGAAATATCAATACTCCAGAGATAGAAGGGAGTCGGGATGTCACAGCACCTAACATATTGATAGATCCCATGAATCAACCATTAAAAATTAGGAAGGTCAATATTGGAACAGAGGAGAATCCAAAGTTCATGAATATTGGGGACTACAAGGACGAAGAGACCATGGTGAAGATCATGGATCTGTTGCATGAATTTCAAGATTTGTTTCCTACCAAGTTTTCTGAGATGAAGGGAATACTGGGAGACTTAAAAGAGATGAATATTTCACTAAATCTAGACACAAAACCAATGAGGCAGGGACCATATTTCATGAATCCATGATAAAAAGAGAGGGTCAAAGATGAGCTTGATAGGATGTTAGATGCTAGAATAATTAAGTTGGTTGAGGAATCAAAATGGATCAGTACTATGGTGGTCCAAGATAAGAATACAGGTGAGGTTCATATTTGCGTTGACCTGAGAAAATTGAATGATGATTGTATGCATGATCCATTTTTTACACCCTTCACTGACGAGTTTCTAGAAGGAGTAGGAGGTTAAGAAATGTATTCTTTCATAGATGGGTTTTTGGGCTATCACCAGATCAAGATTGCGAAGTAGGATCACCACAAGACAACATTTTTAACTGAATGGGGTTGTTTTCAGTAAACTATGATGTTGTTTGGACTAAAGAATGTTTCTGCGATATTTTCCAGGGTTGTTGTCATTGCATTCAACGATTTTATTCAGACGTTTCTACAAGTTTAGATAGATTATTGGATAGTATATGGACTGATCAGAGATCATTTGGCGAACCTGTGACTGATGCTGGAGTGATGTCGAAAGCATCATATCACGCTGAATTCAAAAAAGTGTATTTTCTACCCGCCATTTGGGATGATGTTGGGTCACATTGTTGCAAGAAAGGACTATTGGTTGACCCCACAAATATTGCACTGATTTTGAGCTTGCCACCATGGATAAATGTGAATAAATTTAGAGAAAAATTGGAACATATAGGATACTATCGCAAGTTCATATGTGGTTATGTTGCTATTACAGCTCCTATGGAGTGGTTATTGAAGAAGGATGTAGTCTTTGTATGGAATCTAGAGTGTCAGTACAGTTTTGAGACACTAAATGTGAAGATGGCATCTACACCAATATTAGTTTTTCTTGATTGCAATAAGGAGTTCCATGTCCATGTGGAGGCATCATCAGTTGCACTAGGAGTGGTACTGGCCTAGCCAAGGAAAGGAGACATGGATCATCTGATTGCTTTTGCTAGTCGAAAGTTGTCATCTGTAGAGAAAAATTACACTACCATAGAGAGAGAAGGTATGGCGATGGTATATGCATTGTAGAAGTTTCTCCATTACCTATTGGTTGGTAATTTCAAGATGTTCACAGACCATTCTACTTTGAAATACCTAGTCAATAATCCTCTGTTGGGGGGGAATATATGCCACTGGCTACTTCTCTTTTAGGAGTTTTATTTCAAGATAATTGTGAAGCTAGGTCGCTTAAACATGAGCCTATATCACTTATTGTAGATTGAGACAGTTGAAGAACCAATAAACATTGAATATGGGTTTCCATATGTGCAACTATTCAGAGTTTATATGGTGTATAACTACTATGAGCACATAATCCAAGTTTTGGCAATGGGAACTGCACCAGAAGAGATGACTATGATTCAAAAGAAGGATTTGGTTGTTAAGGCATCATATTTCCAGTTGATTGCGGGACAAATCTATAAACTAGGACCAGATGAGATATTGCAGAGATGTGTCCTACCGCATGAACAAGGGAATATACTAGTAGAGGCACATGCAGGAATTGCTGGAGGATACTATGGAGGTTATGCTACTGCAAGGAAGGTTCTCAGTGTAGGGCTTTGGTGGCCCACCCTTCATGGGGACACGATAGATTATGCATGGACTTACGATGTCTGCCAAAGAATTATAAAACCATCAAGGAAGGATGAGATGTTGTTAGTACCTCAGGTCACATTGTATCCATTTGATAAATGGGTTGTGGATTTTGTGGGACCAATCAACCCACTTGGGAAGAGAACTGGTGCACAATACATCATTACATTGACAAATTATTTGACAAGATGGGAAGAGGATGCACCTATTATAGATTGCATCACTGCGACAGAAGTGAGGTTCTTGTTCGACAACATTACTACCTAGTTTGGGTGCTAGAGGATATTGATGAGAAACTAGGGGAGTCACTTCATCAACCTCACAGTCAACACATTGATAGAAGAACTTCATATATAACACAAGAAGAGTACCCCATACCATCCACAAGTGAATGGGATAGTGGAGGTGTTTAATAAGATGTTGGAGCATGCACTTACAATGGTATGTAACTCCAACCATGATGACTAGTATTTGAAAATTCCAGCAGTATTTTGGGCATATCACACCACTTGTAAAAGGTTGATAGGATAGACACCATTCAAACTCGTGTATGGGTAAGAGGCAATCATGCCTATGGAGTATATTGTTCCAAGTTTGTGCATTACAGCAGTGAAAACAATGGACAATGAAGTGACATTAGAAGAGAGGCTGGCATAGTTAGTTCAGCTCAAGGAAGACCGATTTGTTGCAAGTTTTCACCAGCACATTGAGAAAGATCGACAAAAGGCTTGGCATGATCGCCATATTAAGCACAAACAATTTCAACAAGGAGACATGGTTCAAATGTATCACAACAAATTTGGAAAGCATCTAGATAAGTTACAAATGCATTGGCTAGGTACATATCTCATTAATTCCATTACTTCGGGTAGTGCAATACAACTCCAGTGGTTAGATGGAGTGATGCTGCCAAAGCTAGTGAATGGTAGCAGGATAAATCTCTAGAATATGGGGCCAGATTTGAGCGATGCTTGAAGCATTATGTGATGAAAAAAATGCATGAGATGATAGTGAGAAGGATGGCACACTAAGAGGAAGGGGATGTGCAAAGCAGAGGATTCAGTAGCATAGTTAGGAATATCTGTCAAGATAGTTGCATGGCCATAACATAGTCAAGTTAGTAATAAATGATGACATTTCAAGTAGTTAAGCAATGGTGCTTATTGAAGTGATGCATATTTATGACCGATCTGACCATTGGATTGAGAGGATCGTCAACAAATTTAGGTAACTAATGCATGATTTGTTTGAAATGATTAAAGTTTATTTGGTCATGATGGAGGTGTGTTTGGATCAGTGCTATAAGAAGGGGTCAAATGCGGTCATCATTCACCATCATGCAAAGATCGAGTTGAAAATTTATCATAGAAGAGTTGTGTTGTGTCGCACTAAGTTAAGCTGTCGAGTGAAGTTGAGTTGAGTGCCCACTGAAAATTGTGGGGCATGCATCATGATCAAGTTACAGTTGAAATTTCTAGTGAGAGGGATTCACCTGTCATTCCAGTCACGACTACGGAAGAAATCACAAGTATGTCGGTGGGATCTTGCTCTATTTCGAGGAAGAAGAGGGAGGGGGCGCAACGACCTAGCTCCCCAACACCAAAGAAGTGATAGACCAGAACGTCTATGCAGGAAAAGGAGGAGAGACCTATGTAGGTGGGTCCTTCAAGTTCAGGGGCTATGGAGTGGGAATCCTGCATAGGGGTGTCCGTTGCAGATATCCCTGAGTATGTGCCTCCCACATGGCCTGGTATGAAGCTAGTGAGAAAGACCAAGAACCAGAATTACCCAATGAATATTCTATCGATACCATAGGGTATGACATGCACTATGGATATTGTGTCTACCAGGGTATTTTTTAAGGATTCTAATATTATACTTAATTATAGAATTCTAGGCAATTGTTTTGGATTGAAAAAAACATGTTTATAGATAGGTAGGTGAATATTAAATATGAAACATAAAATTAACACTGAAATGTGTAAATTTTGGTGAATATTATGATAAAAAAAACATATTTTATGTAAATATAGGCGATATTAGACACTAAAAATGACCAAATAGCGAATTTATTTTTTGAAAAAACCCCAAAAATAGCCCATTGGAAAAATTTCACCCCTAAAAATTACCCTTGTGCCTACGCTGATGAGAATGAAGTACGACGATCATTATTTTCTTGCGTAAAAAACAATCATAGAGGAACCCTGCAAAGCTGTGGTAGCAGTTGGAGGCATCTCGATATTACGCATTCCATAGGATTGGGCACACAGCTTGGACAAAGCAGGACTGTTGGTATTGATTAACATGCCGCATTTTGGGTGGTTGAATGAAGAAAATGTCTATGTAAAGAATCTTTTGGCTTGTTTTCACAGCAGGACTTTGTAGCTGGACACACCAGTCGCAATCAAAGTAGCACTAATTTCAGATATCACGGGGCTTCCTGAGGATGGGCCAGAGCCCTTGCAGTATTTTAGAAGAAATGATACTCACAACAAACTTACGGAAATACTAAATAAGAGATATGATTTGGAGTGAGGCGGATGGGCATATCACATCGACAACATCAATGATCCAACTATCCGCATTGGCACATAAATTTTGGCTACTAAGATAGTGCAGATGAACAGGCCTACCCAATGTAATTCTAGGGTTATTGCATGCATAGAGCAGTGCATGGAAGGAGTAAAAATGAATTGGTAATTGTTTCTAAAGAACCAATTTACAGAGGATACAGTGGCAGTCCAACAAGGGTTGTTCCTGTTTGCATACAGTTGGCTATTGATCTTAATTGCACTCATGGCCTAGATGGAGCCAACTGATTATCAAGGTATGGATGTGGACATAGTAAATGTTTGCAAGGGAGCATGCTACCAGAACCTATGGTGGGTGAAGGAATCCTACATACTAAAGGACTGCACGATTCAATTTTGGATTTACTAGGAAGCGCTACAGGCGGCAGCTATAAAATTCCATGCCTATCTGAGGAAGCTATGACGATGTTCCAGCGGGTTGCTTGATTCATGATTGGACCACAAACCATTCACATGCAAGCACGACGAGACCAAAAGAAGCAATAGTTTTCGACACCTTACAAGTTTTCTGATGTGGAGTTAGAGGCAATTGTAAATGATTGGCCCATAGAATGGAGAGAACTAGTCATCTTGGAAGAAGTATCAACAGGGACACCAGTGGATGCACTAGTTGATATGGTACCTAATCTTTATCAGCATATTCACCATGATTTCAATGGAGAGTCAAAATGGACACCCACTAACTCAGAAGAAGAGTGTGCATTTGAAGAATAAAGGATGAAGAAGCACTAAGGGCAGGGTGTGACCACTAGCGCAGTGTCAGGGATGGAGGCACAGTTGAATTGACCCATTAAGGAAATAAGAGAGGCAAGAGATGCAGCAGCAGAGGAGATGAATAAATCAATGCAAGATGGATTTGTTGAGGTAATAACACAATTTGATTCATTATGTGATGTAGTTTTGAATAAAGCACCAGAGGAAGCGACTGTGCAGGAATTTGGGTCAATCAACACTGGGACGCGGTTTTTGAATGTACAAATTTCATCGAATGAAATTGAGACCAACAACGAGGATCTAAATTCCTCCCTGTAGCCGTTACAGGAATTATATATCAACATCATCATGTTGTCCACACAGATGTTGGTACATATGCGAAGAGTCACCAATCAGGATTCGACAGATAGAAAACAGAGCATCAACAATAAGTTTCTGCAATCACAAGAGAAGGAGGCAAAAGCATAGAGAGAGGTCAAAGTGCTAAAGAAGGAACAATGAGAATTGAGGGCTAAGAGCAATGAGGAGATTACCAAGCTGAAAAATGGAACAAGGTTGACTAGTGGTCGAAAAGGAGAACCTCTAGGATCACAGGGCACAGTTAGAGAAGGTAATTTCAAAATTATGTGAACGAGTATCGAAAGCTACTATGGTCGATGATGCAGTGGCTTGGAATGGTGATTTCACAATTAGACCATGACAATAACATTTTGAATGCTCTTGTGCATCTAGAAATGCCACCTGAGCAAGTAGCAGAAAGGAAGAGTGTTATGGAGGACGTGGCGATAGTGCTAGAGGAGATGGAGCAGGAAGAAAAATAGGTAACTGAAGTGACTACACATATTTGGGGCAGCATATTCCAAGACGAGAGATTAGAGCAACTGACCAAGCAGTTGCAGGAGGTAGAGGGGTAGCTGGAGATATTGAAGACATCACTAAGAGTGATGGAACTAGTCATTCATATCACTAAGTCTGTTGAGCTGAAGGAGTTGCAGCAATGCATTGTTAAGGTACAAGAGCATCAGCTGAAGCGTAATATGTAGTTATATGACTTCCAATATATTGGAGTGCATCTTTTTGTTAAGGTTTTTTCATCACTAGAGGAATTTCGGCAAGGAAAAAAGGAGGTTGATGATAAGATGGTGGAGAACCCATTGGCACATGATTTAATAAGGAGTCAGTATATCGCTGAGAAGGTCAAAGAATAGGTGAAAGAGATTACTCAGAAGTACAAAGACTTCAAACTAAATATCAATGAGTACACCATGTCCAACAAACGTGGCTCGAGGGAAAGCCACAAGATTGTGTTGGGGGCCTGTTGGTAGGAATTTTTGGGATAATTAAGTTGCATAGGATCGTGGATGCTGTGCAAGGTCAATGATACTGTGCAAGTGGAAAATGGAACGCAAGTCACAGTTATATTATTTTATGTATTGTTTTTTCATCTTTTGTAGTTTTAGACCGCTTTTCACGGATAGTGGTCACTATTTTGAAGAGTCTATTGAGAATTAGTTAGGAAGTTAGTTAAGTGGGCCACCGATGTAAAGGTGCAAGTCTACGAGTAGATGTTGAATTGTAAATGTAAGATCTCTTGGATGGGTTGTATTTTAACTCTTCGAATGATTTTCGGCTTTATCTGATATGTGTATGCAACTTGTGGATCTATTTTCAGAACTCGTGTTTTGCGGAGGAATTTAATATGACATGACGGAGGTTGAGCAGAATTACTGTGTCTTTTACTATTTTCCCTTTTTCATGTTTTATGCAACCCAATGATGAATGTAATCTATATATGTGACATGGATCTATGATTAATGATCTGTTTTTTCTACTTTAAATGATGGTACAATGTTATATCTATCTACGCATCAGTATATTTACTGTGAATCAATTATGTTTCTACAATCTATTAAATGATGTTATGTTACTATGATCTGTTAATGCATAATGTGAATGAATAGATATATGGAATGATGCAAGGATTAGTCACTAAGTATTTGCACATGGTCCTCCTCCATACTATGGAAGCTTGGTTCCATTATATCTCCCTCGAACATCTCGGGTGAGACTTCATCTTCTTTGCAGGTGTTTCCATATGGGGTTAAACATGTACGGGCTGGTGTTCAGGGAGATCACAGTGGTTTAGTTGTTGATAGAGATATAACCCTTGTTAGCTAAGTTTGTGTCAACAAGCATGTCCTCTTCTCTTTCCTACTAAGGTCCTAGAAATGGAACCATTTGTTGACACATGCCTATTGATAAGGGTTCACTTCGCACTGTTGTCGACAACTACCGACACAGAATCACTAAACATAGACCCAGAAAGGCTTTAACCTTTTCAACAACTCATGCGAAGTAGGTGCAGTATCACCCAAGATGTATGAGGGAGGGCTAATGGAACCAAGTTTCTATAGTGGGAAGAGGAATTCACACTATCTTTTACCTAATCATACCATTACCCAGAAATCTAGGTTCATAACCCCACTATTAGCCATATCTACTTATCAAGATTACTTGCAATCGCATTTTCCCAGATTTAGATCGATAAACTTATCAACATAAATCAAATCAATAAGTATTGCAATGCTTTGCATCATTCACATGCAAAGGAAAAAAATAGAGATAGCATATGTATTCATCCATCGCAGATGTAACCCAATAATCCAAAAAGGAGTTTATCGACACATAAAATACATCATAACCGAGAGATTAAAATCCGATCGAATTTACTTCATAATATAAAGTCTTCATAATTCAAGTACCCGAAATAGGCCATAAAATATAAAAAGTATTTCTCAATCTATTGATTCTTTGCAAAAACATACATAGATTAATCTCTTCCTCTTTCCTCCATATTTACAATCCTAACTCAATTTATAGGGTCACTAGGCCATTACAAATGGTCCACTTAAACAATCTCTAACTCATTTAACCAAAATAGCCTAGTTTCCTAGTTTCTTCCTCCATCGTGGTTGACTTTTACCTTCGTCGACGTCCTTTCTGTTAGTGGTGATACCACACTTTGTGTGTTCCAATCCTTTCCAACATAGTTGACATCTACAATGTAAAATAGAATAAAATCATAGAAAATCAATAAATCAACCCAAAAGAAGGAAACTCAAAAAAATTGAAAGCATGTATAAACGCAAGAAAGTCCATAAAATCATAAATAAAAATAAAAGTAGGAAAAATAACTAGAAAAGTAGGAAAGTAGAGAAAATCTAGGAAAAGAAATATGTTAACAAAAGCATAAAAGTAGTCCAAAGATGAAAGACAACAAAGCAAGGAAAAAAGAAGGTAAAAGTTGTAGATCCTAAAAGAAGTCAATGAGGGAGAATTATAGAGATATATGGCCACATTCAATGCATCCAAATATAAATTCATAATTATAAAATAAGGTGGTGCACCCTCTATCACATCTTTTGTCACTTTGGATAATTGTCTTGAGATATTTTCTTCTCATAGGTTTAGGAGATGCGCCCCTAGCCAACTTTGGGTGATGTTCCCCATTGCAAACTTATTCCATTCATATTCATAGTTCTATTGAAGCTATCAGAATCTAATTTCAAGTTTTATTCACACCACATATTTAAGGATTCAAGTCTCCAGAGTTTTTGTAGATATTGATGCAATATTATTGTGAATTGTGAGGAGATTCATCTTGAGTAGGGATCCATTAGAGTAATTGTGCCCTCTATTAGATACATCATATTTTATTTTTGTTAAGATTCAATATGATAAGATAAATAAAATTAGTATTCAATTAAATTTCACAACAATAGAATATACAAGATCACCAAAAGAAACAAAATCAGAAGATAGAGACAAATTTATCGTGGGAAACCCTCTAGAGGAAGAAAAAACAACAAAAATTCCTCAATACAGATGATCAAAAGTACAAAGACCAAACCCAAAACAAGTGCTCCTTCTCCTTGAATATATATACATTTATATCCTATGCGAATTACACAAGTGAGTGTGTGTGTCCAAATGAGGAGCACATCACTCCTATTTATACTTTATCTTCCACTTGACTTTTTCACTAACTAGGTCAGCCCCAAAAAAATTAACTGGGATGAATTACCTAGGAAGACTTAAAACAATATAATATTACTTTCTATAGGGTTCTATAGACTCGAATTACAAAGGAGGCTTTACCTCATGACTCTATGATGACAAAATACAATAATAAAATCCTAACAGAGGAATAAAACATCTCTAAATAAATTACAATAGAATATTCTTTGAAGTTACAATATTTCAACACTTCCCCTTAATGAGAAGGGTATTCTACTAATGAAAAGAAAAACAACAACTGTAGTATCAAGGAGAGAGATCATCATAGAAAACATCAAGGTGATACATCTATAAATCATTGGAAGTTTTCTTCAACAACATCAGTAACTGGAACATCTTCAACATATTCAGTACTAGAGCATAATATTCTATAGCTTTGAGTCTTCATTTTTTATCTTCATATTCTATAGAACTCGATCACTCAATTTTCTAAATCAACACTTAATATTCCGATTAGAAACAATACCATTTGCAGCAACGTAACCTGCAACACACATGATCCAATTAGTGGATCATCAATCCCTTTCACTTTAGGACATAGGTCTAGGGATGATGAAATACTAACCACATCACTAAGACAAAAGTATGAGGATCAATTTAGGACTAATGTCCATGGATTATACAATCCAAACCACATCACAGAGAAAAAAATTTGTGGATCACTTTAGGAATAATGTTCGGGGATGATACAATCCCAACCACATCACAGAGACAAAGGTTTGTGGATCAATTTAGGACTAATATGCAGGGTTGATATAATCCCAACCACATCATAGAGACAAAAGTCTGCATATCACTTTAGGACTAATGTCCCAGGATGATAAAATCCCAACCATGTCAAGGAGACAAAAGTATGTGGATCACTTTAGGACTAATGTACAACGATGATACAATCCCACCGCAACATCATCATCACTACTCCCCCTTTCTACGAAGGTACTTTTGAACCACACCAAGCTTGTCATAGAAATAATCAAACTTCACTCAAGACAGAGGCTTAGTCAACACATCAACAAATTGCTCATTAGTTCTCAGATACCAGAGCTTTATAGCTCCTTTCTGTACCATATCATGTATGTAAAAATACTATATTTCTATGTTATTTGACTTGTCATGGAACATTGGGCTCTCCTTCATCTTTATACAAATCTGTTTTTCACATAGAATCACCGTGGTATCCAACTCTAGGTCAAATATACCTGACATCAATTTTCAAATCCTTGTGGATTCACAACTAGCAGAACAAGATGCTATATACTCTGCTTCAGCTGTGCTAAGAGAAACACTAGACTGCTTACTACTAAACCATGATAACATGGAGTATCCCAAACCATAAAATCCACCTGAGGTGATCTTTATGTCTAAGACACTTCCAACCCAATATGCATCAGTATAAACATACAATCTATAGTCATGATCTCCAACATAGTATAGACCAAATTTTATCGTACCTTTCATGTAACTCATCACATGCTTTGCAGCTACCAGGTGAACCTGTCTATGCTCAACTAGATATTAACTCAGGATGTTCATAGCAAGGCATATATATGGCCTAGTATTTGTTAGATACATAAACGACCTAATAATATTTTTGTACCAACTCACATCCACTAACTTTGACAATTAATTAGCTAACAACTTCAAGTTGGTATCCATGGTTGTGGCCATGGATTTACATTCCAACATATCAATTTTTTTTAATATATCCAAAGCATACTTTCCTTGGTTGAGGAATATTCCTTCAGGGTTCTTCCATACTTCAATACCTAGAAAATTCTGCATCAATCGAAGGTCTTTCATCTTGAATTCTTCAGTGATCTTTTTCATGCACTCTACAAATTTTTTCTCACTTCCTTTCAGAAATAAATAATCCACATACATCAATAATATTACAGGTTCATCATCCATAACCTTAAGTTAAAGGTTAGGGTCATCTTCACTTTTAGTAAATCCTAAGATCGTCAAAATGTTATCTATCCTTCCATACCAAGCTCTATGAGCTTGCTTCAATCCATACAGAGCCTTCTTCAGCCTGTATATGCGATTTTGTCTTTCTTCAACTTCAAATACCTGTGGTTTTTCTATGTACACTTCTTCCTCAATAACACCATCTAGGAAAATTTTCTTCACATACATTTGGTGTAAACTCCACTTCATCATGGATGCAAGTGCCATGATGGTTCTAGTGGAAGTGTACCTTGCTACTACCGCAAATGTATCTTCATAATCAATTCTCACTTTCTGAGAGAATCCTCTAGCCACAAACCTTTCCTTGTATTTATCAATACTTCCATCAGCTACATGCTTTATCTTGTAGATCCACTTGGAATATACCACACTTTTTCCTTCTTGTTTGGGAACTATATCCCAAACCTCATTCTTCATTATTGATCGGTATTCTTCTGTCATTTCTTCTACCCATTCTTTCTTTTGTATAGCTTCTTCATAATTGGTAGGTTCTTGATCTACAATATCACACATCAAAGCCACATAACTGGAAAATGGATTTAAATTATTTCTTACTCTTGTGGATCCTTATGTAGCTCCATACTTCTCTTCTCCTTATATTATTTCTCTTGCCCAAGTAGACTTTCTATTTTGTGAAATATTCATAGTGGGAGGTTATTGAGTTTCTAGCATATCATGATCTTCTAATGTTTCATCTTCAAGGAGGATCCAAATTAAACATTTATGGTAGATACATATTCTTCATATACTTATTCATGTTGGAACTTTCTGGATATATTGATAGCTTCTTTTTCATCAAATGTTACCTCTCTACTAATTTCCATGTGACAAAATCTTGGAATGTATATTAAGAAGGATTTGGAGGCTTCATAGTATCCAACAAATATTCCCTTATTTCTAGAAGGGTCCAAATTGGCTCACTTCAAGATTCTTTCTTGTGAACATTTATTATGGAGTCTTGAATCCAAAGGCACTATGGGATAATCTATTATGTACATAAATTTTCGTCCTTGCTGCTTCATCTCATAGATACATTGGAATCTTTTGATCATGTATACATTGTCTTTGGAATCTTTGGAATTTTCATCCTTGCTGGAATCTTTGGAATTTTCATCCTTGCTGCTTCATCCCATAGATACATTGTCTTCATTGCTTCCACAATGGTCCTATTATTTCCTTTTGCAACACCATTCTGTTGAGTATTGTAGGGAGTAGTTAGTTCCCTCTTGATTCTATCTTCTTTACAAAAGGATTCAAAATATTTTTAAGTATATTCTCCACCATTTTCTATTTTGAGTGTCTTGATTCTTGTTTCTGAATGATTCTCTATCAAGGCTTTGAATTCCTTGAATTTTCCAAGTACTTCATCCTTTGCTTTCAGGAAATGTATCCATGTCTTTCTTGAATAGTCATCAATAAATGTAACATAATATTCATAACCACTCAAATATGTGGAGGGCATTGGACCACATACATCTTCATGGATTAATTCCAGCGTACCTTTAGTCTTTGTTTCACTCTTTGAAAATGGATTCTTGATATTCTTTCTTTTTTCACATCGTTTGCAAATGCCTTCATGATCGATCTTCAAATCTGGTAATCCTATCACTACATTCCTCACATGGGGAAGTTCTTTGTAGTTTATGTGATAAATCCTCCCATGCCATAATTAACTTTGTCTAGTGGTCTCATGAACAGCGGTTGTTTTTTAATGTCCCTTGAGTTTATATAAGCCTCCTTCTTCTTCACCAATGACAATATATTTAATTGATTTTTCTTTGTTCCACATAAGTACTTGTCCATATATGAATGCAACCATATATCCTTTCTTATCTAATGATGAGATATAAAGTAATTTCTTCTTCAAACTTGGTACATATTCATTCTTCCTTCATATTCATTGGGGTTCTGGAATGAAGCTTGTAGCTTGATTCACCAGTTCCTTTAATAGGATATTAATATTCATCTCCAAATGATACGTGTTAAGACTGAATATTGTTCCTAGTCTATAAGTGTTGTTTTTTGGAAAAGAATTGTTTCCTATTACTTTTTATTTTTGGGTTTGTTTTAAAAGTTTAATAATGTTAAATACATTTTGTTTTGCTTTTTAGGTTATAGTTGCTTTAATTTATTTTATTTCATTTTTAAGTTTTCTTTGTGGCTTATTAGGTGTTATATATCTTTTCAAGTCTAAAAACTCTTATATTAAAATTTATTCCAAGATTTATATTTAAAATATAATCCTCATTTTTTAGCCCTTTGTCAAAAAAATTTCATGAGGAGATTCCTGTAGCACAAACTCTAGAGTCAATGCAATAAAGCGCTGCAGGAATCCTAAATCATTGAAAAAAGTGGTAGATTATCATGGCCATTGCAGTCGAAGACAGTTGAAGATAATGGACGTTTTTTCATCCACCTTTTGAAGACATCATGACACATGTTCATAACCCAAGTTCACAATCATGACAGATGTATGAAGAAGTGTAAAGATCATTGAGAAAATCGTGGTCTTGACTGTCACGATTTTGTTGTTTAAAGGTCATTGGGAAAAGCGTGGTCTTGACTGTCACGATTTTGTTTTGGTTATGAATTTTATTATTATAGAGAAGGAGATTGAAAATATTTGAAGCTTCCTAAAGGAGTATACAAGCCAGGTTACTGTGTAGATATGAAGAAAAGTGGAAAGATTAACAGATTTGAACCTACTGATACAAAATGGGCCAATGATTTCCCATAATTTGCAACATTATTTAAAAAGGTGGGCTGGTTCATTTTCTTTGAAAGGATAATTGGTTTCAATCTAGAGGATTCATATCATTCTGCCCAATTTTTCATTAAAGATACTGTAACCTTTGATACTTGTAAGTTTGAGTTAACAGAGGAACTAATAGCTGAAGCTACTGGTGTATCAAGAGTCGATGGATAATTATGGTTCAAAAAGATCCCTTTCACTTTTGACCCAAAGCATTTCTTTCTACCAGAGAATAAAACCCTATAATGGGGAAAGGGGGTTCATTTAGAAAAGTTCAAACTATGGAAATTGAACCCAAGA
Source organism: Pseudotsuga menziesii (assembly GCA_001517045.1). NCBI lineage: Eukaryota > Viridiplantae > Streptophyta > Pinopsida > Pinales > Pinaceae > Pseudotsuga > Pseudotsuga menziesii. The sequence continues at coordinate 1,208,089 of LPNX010826023.1, read as the reverse complement.
GAGAACAATTACACTCACAAAATTGCTAATCAAACATGAAAAATTAACATCAAAGGAGACTGAAATTGGAGCATAACACTAATATGTATTGAATAAGTGTACAATAGCCAAATTTGTGAAGTAATAGGCTGCTGCAATATATAATTACATGAGATATTCGAATGCATAAGGATGTTATTCAAAAAGGTCAAAAAGCAGGCTTACTAAATCTAGTCAAATCCCCCATAGGTGCAGAAAGCAGTTTCCAAATCCACCAAGATACTCACAAATTGGCTAAGACAAGTAGGAAATCTAATGAGGGATGGAAAGACAACTCATACATGCTTTTATTAGGAGAAAATGAGGGAGGATGGTGTGGGAAAAAAAAAAAGTCAACTACACCTAGTCTAGATTTTCCTTTTGCCTTAATTCTCAATAAAATAGGAAGCTTTTCAGAAAAAATAGATATGCACTTTGGAGGATCTAGAATAAAGTATATGTGCTAAAATGGGTTTCCAGGAAGTTTCCCAAGTGCTCCATGACTCAATTTTGGCATGTGCTCACTTCTAGGGCATGTAGAAGGCAACTAGCATAGAGTGGAATCTAGGAGACTAGGTAATAAGACAAAAATGATTTAATTAATGTCTAAGGAAGGTAAATATGCATTGATTATTCTAAACTCCCCCCTTAAGCCTGAATTTAGGAGTAAATATTATAAAATCTATAGGTCCTAGTAACAAGGCTTAGTCACCCTTTACATACTGCTTGTCCATACAACGAAGGAGAGAGGAAAAAACCCAGTGGGAAAATCCTCCCTTAAACATGGACAGGAAAACAAAATTTGGAAATATTGTCATCAATAATGCTTCATAGCATGATTAGAAATCCCTAGCAGTGATTTGATATTGTTCAATGTCTTCTCACAAAAAACTTTGGTGAAGATGTCTGTTACTTGTTCTAAAGATGCACAAAAGAAGAAGATCCCATGAGTTCTTGTTCCTTGAACAAAGTTTAGGATCCTTTTGGCTGCTCTCTAGTGGATCTCATGAGGCTGATACATGTATCTTCAATCCACACTAACTGCATAAGATAGATCAGGATGAGTGTGTGTAAGATAAAGCAAACACCCAATCAACTGCCTATACAGTGTATTAGGTACCATAGGAGAAGAACCTGCTTCTTCAAACTTAACTCCTGAAAGGAAGGGAATCTTGCTTGGCTTGCAATATTTCATGTTGAACTTGTTCACCAAATATAAGGCATACTTGGAATAATGTACTTTTATTCCATGTTGGGATTGAGCAATTTTGACACCCAAAAATTGGCTCAACAATCCCAAATCTGTCATAGAAAATGCATGGTTCATTGCATCATTCAAGGAGGCAATCTCTTTATTTGAACTTCCTGTAATCAGAAGGTCATCCAAATAAAAGACAATAATCATCAAATAACCATGAATCAGCTTCAAATAGACATTAGGATCAGAATTGCATCGAACAAAACTCAATGACAGCAAAAAGCCATCAATATTGGCATACTAAGCCCTAGGGGCTTGCTTGAGCCCATACAATGATTTCTTTAAACTGCACAATGAAGATGGATTAGAAACAAACCCCTCAAGTTGATGCATGTAAAATTATTCAATGATATCTCCATTTAGTAAAGAACACTTCACATCCATGTGATGTACCTCCCACTGCTTCGAAGGTGCAATGGCTAAATCTAGCCTTATGGAGTCCATCTTTGCCACTGGTCCAAAGGTTTCATTGTAGTCAATACCATGTAATTGTGAGTATCCTTTGGCTACCAATATTTCCTTATATCTCAAAGGTGAACTATCAGCAGCAAACTTAGTCTTGAAAACCCACTTACATTGAACTAGCTTCCTCCCTGGGGGAAGATCAACCAGTTCCCAAGTGTTGTTCTTCTGGAGCGAGTTGAATTATTATTTCATGGTTGTTTTCCATATTGGATCATGTGCTGCATATTCATATGTATATGGATCTGATTCAACCATCATTTATCACTTCTCAGCAAATAAAGGATCTTTCATACAAAGGGCACTCTCAAATTGAGATCTAGTCCTCCTAGTGTCACTAGGATTTCCAGCTAGTTCCCCAGCTGCATGAATGGTCTTTGATCCCATTTTGGTGTTGTAGGAATGTCAGGATCTGCACTCAAATCATCATTATTAGACATATCAGAATCATCAAACTCATTATTCTCTCCACTTACAATCAATGGATCTGGTGGTGAAGAAGACTCTCCAACTTCAACTACTACTAAAGGCTCTTCATGGAACTGAACACGTCTTTCAATAAAATATTATTTAGTGATCAATTTTATCAGCTTGTACCATTTTTAATATTCAAAATACCCAACAAATAATCACTCTTGGCTTTGGGGCTGCAAAGCCTTTCTCTTTTCAGTTGGAATTCTAGCCCAAGCCTTTGAGCCAAAAATCCTGAAATGGGTCACATCTAGCTTGTGCCCACTCCAAGATTCAAAAGGATTCATACCATAAATATGGTTATGAGGCACCCTATTCTAGATGTAGGATGCACAATTTATAGCCTCGGCCCAAAAATTTGGTGGAAAAGTCTTAGCCTCCATCATGCAAGTTGCCATCTCCTTCAGTGACCTATTCTTTCTCTCAGCAACACCATTTTGTTGTGGTGTGTAAGGGATCGAATGCTGCATCCAAATACCTGAATATTTACAATACTGAATGAACTCATTCTTGACATACTCACCACCATTTTCATATCTAAGGATCTTGATTTTCCTCCCATACTGGTTTTAAACCAAGGCTTTAAAGACTTTGAAGAGGTCAAAAACTTTAGACTTATGCTTTAGGAAGTAAAACCAACAATACCTGGAAAAGCCATCTATGAAGGTCAGTGCATATTTGGATTGACTCATGGACATATGAGGAAATGGACCAGCAATGTCACTATGGATCTACTCAAGAGGTGCATAGGTTCTCTCATGACTAGCTCTCTCAAATTTGTGCTCTGGGTGTTTTCCTAGGATACAACCTTAACAGACTCCCTTGGGAAACTTGATCTTTGGTAACCCTATGGCCATATATTTTTCACTCAAATCAGAAAGATACTTGTAGTTAAAATGGCCAAATAATTCATGCCAAATATTTCTTTCCTCATTAGCACGAATCAGAAGAGCAGAGGGGTTTGAGTAGGGTAGAAAATGGGAAAACATGTATACCTTCGAAGTGTGATCAACAACACCTTTTCCTATGACTTTATCATTCAAAATATTAGTGATTTCAACATCATGAAGGGAGAATATGACCTTATTTGGAGACCCAGTGTCAGTCATCTGATACACTGACAAGAGATTAGAGGAAAGACCTAGAACATACAACACATTATTGAACTTACCATGGTCAAGATCAATCCTTCCTTTCCCCAAACTGTCAATGAGAGAGTCATCTCCCAAAACTATTGGTGGAACTTTCAACATTTCAAGAGATGAGAATGCCTCTTTTGTTGAAACCATATGTCTAGAAGCTCCAGAATCTCCGATGAAGCTAGGTGAGCTTGATGTGCCAACAACCAAGGCATGTACTCTCTCTCTGTCCTCTAAATTTGATCCTCCTTCCCTCTTCTTTGAGCAATCAGGAAGGGAGATTTTATTCTTCTCTAGGATTTGGGTCAACATGGCAATTTTATTCTTCATACAAGAGCTCTCATGATGATATCCCTTACTGCAGTATGCGCATTTGCTCATTTCTCCTTTGTTATTCTTCTTCTAGAAGTTCTTCTTGGAACCTTGGGGCTCCTCTTGAGACTTGTTCTTGTCTCTCTTTTTCTTAGGTGGATTTTTAGATTTTTTCTTGCTTTTTGAATCCACCCTTGAATCTCCAGCAAGAAAAGATTGATCTTTGGAAGGTTTGATGGTGCCCATCATCACCAACTTATCTTGTTCCTGTGTGAGGGATTCCATGAACTCTGCAAGCTTAGGCATCTTCTAGGCTCGAGCTGTCAACTTGGTGGCATGGAAGGTTGAAAGAAACACTGAATAGTTAGGGCCAAGCTTCAAGAGTATGGCCAAAACTAGTTGTTATTCCTTCTTTTTGATCCCACACTGTTTTAGCTACAAAACAAGGGCTTTAAACTTGGAAAAATAGAGTTGCAAGGATTCGAAGCTAGTGGGACTCAAGGAGATCAGCTCATTATTGATTTGATGTCCTCTCATCTCATATATCTTACCAAAATTCTATACAATCTTCTCCCAAACTTCATTAGTTGATGTCAATCCATCAAGATGGAAGAGGAGGTCTCTTGAAATGCTTAGACACAAAAGACCATAGGCCTCATCCCTCCTATTGTACCATTTGATTTTATCTGCAGCTGCATGGGATTTGCCTCAGTTTCCATAGTAACCTTGTAGAGACCTTTTTCTCTCAACAATATCACCATCTTAGCTTTCCACTCAAATAAATTGAATGGAGTCAAGATGATCTTTTGAGATTGGTCCATAGCTCAGAAACTGTGCCCTTCAGTCAACAGAATAAGCTCCCAGTCAAGATGTCGAACCTGCAATAGAAATATGGAAGGAGAGAAATTTATATACAAAGTATTTTATACCATGTGGAAATTGAACCCAAGAGATAGAACAATTACACTCACAAAATTGCTAATTAAACATGCAAAATTAACATCAAAGGAGACTGAAATTGGAGCATAATACTAATCTATATTGAATAAGTGTAAAATAGCCAACTTTGTGAAGTAATAGGCTGCTGTAATATATAATTATGTGAGATATTTGAATGCATAAGGATGCCATTTGAAAGGGTCAAAAAGTAGGCTTACTAAATCTAGTCAAATCCCCCATAGGTGCATAAAGCAGTTTCCAAATCCACCAAGATGCTCAAGAATTGGCTAAGTCAAGTAGGAAATCTAATGAGGTATGGAAAGAGAACTCATACATGCTTTTATTAGGAGAAAATGAGGGAGGATGATGTGGGAAAAAAACAAGTCAACTACACCTAGTCTAGCTTTTCCTTTTACCTTAATTCTCAATAAAAGAGGAAGCTTTTCGGAAAAAGGAGATATGCACTTTGGAGGATTTGGAATAAAGCAAACATGCTAAAATGGATTTCTAGGAAGTTTCCCAAGTGCTCCATGACTCAGTTTTGGCATGTGTTGACTTCTAGGACATGTAGAAGGCAACTATCATAGAGTGGAATCTAGGAGACTAGGTAATAAGACAAAAATGATTTAATTAATGTCTAAGGTAGGTAACTATGGGTTGATTATTCTAACACAAACATAAATGGAAGGAATATATTGGGATTGTGCAGAGCTATGTTACATGTGAAGGAAGGTTTTCTTTAGTTTTTAAATACCACATTAGATTTTTACAACATATGAACCAGTAGTCAAAAATGAATTTTCCTTTTTTCCTCTTAAAGAGTCTCCAGAAGATGTCTAACAGAATTAAGGGGCATATTGACCATACACATAAAATTAATTATTTGTATAGTCTTGCAGAGGAAGAACATGAGTTGGGACCATTTCCTATTCTGGTCGTTCTTTACTAATGAACAAGAGGACTAAGTAAAGAAAATACTGATGAATAAGCAATTTGGTTTTGTTAAGAGGTTCAAGAAAGAGTTAATTGATGATATGGTGCATGATAATGTTAAGGAGAATAGTTCAGGGGTGGCAGGCGCGGGGGGGGGGTCCTTCTTGACCCCGGCGGAAATATTGAACATTCCTTCGCCTGGGGGTTAGGGAACCAGACCAATAATGAAGCAGAATGGCTGGCTCTGCTTCAAGGTCTGCACATTCTTCAGGTCAAAAACTATCGCAAGGTTCTAATTTTTGGAGACTCTAAGCATGTTATCTCCAAATTGGTTAATGGTTACACCTCCGAAGCAATTAAATGTCGTCGCCTGTATAATAAAGTCAAACCCCTTTTGCATCACTCATTCCAGCCCTTTCACATACTTAGGATAAACAATAGTGCAGCTGATGCTATGGCCAACATCAGGGCTTCTCTCCCCCAAGGAGTTTATAAACAGGATGGGGATCCACCCTCCCACAAGTATATACTGTAATGAAGCAGGCGATTATCATTTGGCTCAACTTACTTATTGATTTTTGGATTGTCCCATTGACAAGGTTGGGTAGGCTTAGATTTATGAATAAGTCCTTGGCTTATTTGGGTATGGTTTCACCCTTCCCTTTTCACCCCGCTCTCCCTTCGACCCCCCTCTTCCCTTTCATTTCCGTTCTCCCGTTGCTCTCGTCCTTCGCCGGCTGTATGCATTTAAGGGCCAGCTCCCTCTCTAATGCCGCGTGGCTCCTTCCTCGAACCTACAACCATCAGGTTGCGTCTGTTTTAATGTTCTCTAGGCTCTGGATAGTCCGCATTTACCTCTCGCACGTTTGGTGCCTAGCTTATCTTGTTCCTCCTTTCTTCCTCGTTTCCAGAATGTCGCTCCGGAACTCCCTCTTAGCAATCCTTGGTCTCTTTGAAATTCAGCGAATTTTGGGGCAGGTGGTCTTGGGTGTTAGCGAAGAGTGGCTTCAGGGCCTCCCCTGGCAGGTTCTCTCCATCTCGTGTTCGGTGGTTAAAGACTGGATCGTCTTTGCAGTTCTGTCCTCCGGTGTAGGATTCAGCCATTCAGCGTGTGATTCAGGGAGTTTTCGGGTCTTGGACTCCGGGCAGAGCTGGGCACTAGGCGCTGTGGGATCGTTGGACGTTTCTCAGATAAGTAAAGTATCTCTATTATATGAAATTGAGGTGCTCAAATCTTTCTTTCCTTCAGTCAAGCTCCATAGCAGAGCTTTTGGCAATTCTGTCAGCGTCCCTATTAATCCGTTCGCAAGTTTGTCCATTTCTCCTGAGGTTAATAGAATGGCCCATGAAGGAGACTGGGCGGATATAAAGAAAAATATTTTCAGGCTTTATGAGCTTCTCGCCATTAACGTTGTGGACACCAAAGAAATGAGTGAGGAGATTAAGAAAATGGCTGATACTGTTAGCTATACTTCTCAGCAAGTTAGCAATAACGACGCTCGCATTGATGACAATGAGAGTAGCCTTCGGGAGATACATGGGAAAGTGGACAGGATTCAAGAGGATTTGCAGAGATTCATTGAAATGCATCAGGTCAGCAAAGTTAATGGTGAAATAAATGGTGAATTTGCAGAAGCGGCCCTCCCCATGGAGGAAGAATCGGTCGTCCAGCCTAGAAACAATAGGAATATGCAGTATTCTGTCCCCTCTTAGTCATGCTTTAATGTTTTTTTGCCTCCTTATTTGTCAACAGTTTGTAAGGGTTTATCCCTATAGCACTTTCATAAGCTTTGAGCAGTTAGTTTGCAGGGTTTTTTGGACAGTCCCTTGGTTGGCCCTCTTTGGCAGACTTTTTGATGTACATAATCTTATGAAGCTACCTCCTTTGTAACACATGGCTGTGCACAGCCCCTTTTATATATATCTGTTTTTAGTTCCTGTTAAAAAAAAAATGTTGAGGAGAATAGTTCAGGTTAGGGATTCAAAGAACCTCTGGATGAATATGGAAGAGAAACACTGGATGACAACCAGGAGCAAGTTTTAGAGAATCAAGAAAGGGAAAAGATAGATGTTTCAAATCATGAGAAAGATATGGATGCAATAGAGAAAGAACAAAGTTCCATATGTGTACAGGAAAGCTCAACACAAATTCCTATTGTAGCTGAATTGAAGGGTGATAGTTTGAAAATATCAAATGTAAAGGAAATCTCTTGTGCAGTTGGAAGAAACAAAATGGAGGCCAAAAACCAGGGCTAAAAACAAACTTAGGTTAAATATGAAGAGGATATTAACCCTATATTGAAGAAAGAAAATATTACAGTGATCGAAGATTCTTCAACTGAAGAATATATGGAGAGTAAAAAATATTTAATCCCTCAACAAGTTTACATTAGGGAAGAGCATTCAGTTTCATTAGAACTAGTTCAAGGAGGACATAAAGCTTCAGAAAGGAAAAATAATTTCAGTATTGAACAGGGTATGTCTTCAAAAGTTCCTTTTGTACAAGAAACACTGAAATATAGGTGTTGATTCTTGGAAAATTGCAGGTAACAACAGTTAGGTATTCTCCCCAATAAACGTTCCCAACTAGCTCGTTACTATTTGGTATGGAGAATCCTTCATGTTTACGGTCCGGCTACCGTAGGTCAAGTAACAAATTAAAATGTTTTACCGGTTACAACCCGATCCACCATGTATATTTTTAGTTTTAGTTTTTTGTTTTGTTTAAGTTATGATGTGCAAGTGCCTATCTAAAAATGCAAACGATAGAGATAATGAGGAGTGTCACAATGTGATGCACAGGTTCTTACCTCTCATCTTACCTCTCTTGCATCTAAATTACAAACAGCAAGAAACTAACTATAACTAACTAACCTATCCCTAGGGAGCAGAATTATCAGTTATCAATGAGTAATGTATTTCTGTGCATCTATTAGGAAAAATTACAGATAGCTGTTATTTATTTCAGAACACATGAACATTAATAGAAATGTGAACAACAATATAGCTTATTGTTAATTGTGACCTTCAATACTCACAGTGAAAATTTCACAGAATAAACTAGAAGACATTCATAACATGAAAAAAAATTCATTGAGTTAGAATGATCTCACAGTTAATGGACATAGCTGAAAATGAAATAGTTCACATTCAACTGATCCATAGAAAAGCATTTGAAACATTCCAAGAAAATTTCTCCAGCAAAAACTTGTAATTATTTATTGTAAAAGGAAGTAGTTCTTCTTACAATATACACTCAAAAATGGCCTGGGAAATAAGTCCCTTCTATGTCTAAACTCTCCTATATTTATACAAAAAAGAAAAACCTTTGGGGTGCCCCTCAATTACTTTTGCGCTTCCCCAACCTCTCAATCCCACAATTTTGTCTTGTAGTATGTGCTCATAATTTATACAATATATTACATTTTAAAACAAAAATATTTTAAAACACTTTCTGAAGAGGGGCCCGCTTGGTCGTTGATGAACTTTTTCCATTCCCGGGCCTCCGCTGTTATACCTTCAAATCTAGAGGGTTCAAGAAAATGGATATTTATCTCATACTTGGCATCCTGGTTCTTTACCCCTTCTATCCTCGCTGGACTCAGGCACAGCTGATATTCAAGTAGATGTATACTCACTGCTATGTGTGACACTGCATTCTTCAGGATTCCTTCATCTAGATTTTTCATTTGTTGGATCTCTTGCTCGTCTTCCTGACATCTATTATGTAGATGCACTATAAACACTTTATGCTCAGGTATTGCATCCAATCTCCTCTCTACTAAAATCTGACATCTATTGTATGTAGCCAACACTCTTCTGCAGTATTTAGCACATGCTCCTTTCATTTTCTTTACAGTTTTCTTGAATTATTCCACAATATTGATTGCAAAATCCAATAAATCATAATCTTGCTTTAAACTCTGTCGATATTTAACTGGTAGCTATGTAGGAGAATCCTCATTTGTTTCTATCCACACTATTCTTCCCGTTAGAATTTCTAGAATCTCTCGAGATCTGTCCAAAAAATAGGAAGTAGTATCAAAAATTTATTCTAATATGCTATCTATTTGTTAAATATTATGTCTTTCTTCCTCAATGCACATTTGTAATTAGTGGATCTTCATTCTCTGAGTTAGAATATGTGCTTTTAAAAGCTGGAAGTCTGTCTTCTGTTCTATAGAATCTTTCAGTGATGTTGTCAATGAAGTGTTTCGTTCTTCCAAGGTTGTTACCTGTATTTGATATTGCTTTTCTCTTTCTTCTGTGGCATCCTTCTCTGTCTCTAACTCAACAATTTTGCTTTGTAGCTGGTCCTTCTCTTCTCTCAGAGTTTCATAGGACACCTGAAGGTCATCTTTCTCAGTTTTCAACACTTGATGCTCTAGCTGTAGCCTCTGAAATTCTGCTAAGCTATTCTGAGGATCCTTTTTCATTTTTCCTACATACATTTCTTAAGCCTCCTTATTGGCTTGCAGAGTCTGGAGTTCTGATCTTGAAGTCCTCACTTCATTCATCATGTCCTCATATTTCCTCTTCAATGTATGACCTTCATCCCTCTCCTTCTTTAGTTTTTCTTTTAATTGTGCTGCATTTTTTCTTGATTGCTCGAGATTTGTCATCAGCCTATTGACATTATCTTCAGTTGCTTGGGTTAATGCCACCTGAGCTCTTGCTATCAATCTTGGTTCTGCATATGTTCCAAGTACCATAGTTTTATCAATTATCATCTTTCGTGATTGTCCTTCTGTTTCAACCTTTTTCTCAGTTCCCTTTACAATCCTTTTCTTCTCCTTGTCATAGAAAATGGTACTAAAATCAGGGACCTCCTCCCCTTCTTTCGGCATGAAAGGGATCAAATTCATTCTAGAAAACACAGCTTTCCCTTGAGTGCTGCTAGAAGCTGCAGTAGGTTCCTAGGGATTAGGATTATCTTATCCATGCCCTTGATCTGAATGATCATGTCCCCCATATGTATTTATCTGTTCAGTAGTCTATTGGTCTTTTTGAGATCTTGTTAATCTCAGACCTTCACTTTCTTCTTGGCTTTTCTTTATCTCTGCTTCCTCATTTCTTTTTCTTTCCTCCTCTTCCTTCTTTGCTACTTCCTCTGCAGCTCTCTTTCTTCTTCTTCATTCTTCATCCAACTCTCCACCTCTTGTGCTAGCCTTCTAGCATCTTCTTCCCTCTTTTTGGCCTCTTCTTCTTCCATTGTCTTAGTCTTCTATGCATTTTTTCCCTTTCCGCCCACAGTGACTATTTTCTATTTAAATCTCTTTTTTATGGTGGTCATGTTCTTTGCACTCCTAAATTTTTCCTCATCCTTGTCCCAAAATTTGGTATATTCAAAATGAATGCTTGCCTCCTTGTAGTGATCTGCCACCTTATTTCGAGAGTCATTCCTGTGAAATTTCATTTCACCAAAATGGAAATGCTCCAGCTCCTAAACAAACTTTGCAGTCTGTTTTAACTTTGAAAACTTATAAATTCCCAGCCATAATGGTATTGTGGAATAGACTGCCTTCTTATGTTCGAATAGGAAACTTCCTACACCATCAATGTATACCTGCCTAGCTGCCTCTTTGTGTAGCACATAGTCAGTGGAATACATAGGGAGTAGAGAAGGTGCTCTGGAACCCCCATACATTCTTATGTACAATCCTTCCTCAATTAAATAATAATCTCCATATTCCTCGATGACCTTGAATGCTTCTTCGGACATGCAGTTGCATTCAGTCAGGAAAATTAGGGTGTACAAAGGCAAGATGAAGTTTTCACATATTTATTTGTAGTAGCTATAGTATTTATGAGCCTAAAAAAATTTATACGATGTGTATACCAAGGTCCTTTCCCTATCCCAAATACACCTCAAGGCTGGAAAAGACTGGGTACACAGTATACAGTCAACTAGGATAGAGCTCATGTAGAACTCTAATTTATTCTTTGACACCCCTCCTAAAGTTGAGGATATGCATGATGAGAGGCTATTAGACACTATGTTTGACCAATTAAATATAGTTCCCTGAGTATCCACATAAAAAATAATTGGTATCCATCCAATTTTGAATCTTTTTCTGTGAGCTCTACCAAAAATCCTATTCAACATCAGTGCAATAAATCTATAGGGAGTCTGGAGAGTAGATGTATCATGTTCTCCTGAAGGCCTAGTTTGAAAGTTCTTCCCTAGTATCATCATTCTTTTAACTGTTTCTACCAGGTCCATAGTTGTCTCTTTCAACCAGCTTTCTGTTAAGTAAATTTGAGCAGGAGGAAGATGATATGCCATGGAGACATAAGCAGGGCTATATGTAGTGTATCCCTATTTAGCAGTATTTTCAAGGATCATCGTAGTTACATCTACCCTAAGCAGAATCCAACCGATCACCTCTGAGGACGGGAACAACTTAGGTCTTGTGGCTACTTCCATAAGAGTCGAGTTCTCGATGTTTGCATAAATGGTTAGCTCTTTGAATCCTTCATCAAGTACGTTTTGATTTGCAATCATCCTGTATATCTCTCCCCATTTATAATCTGGTTCAACCCTAATGGTATCTTTGGTATCTTCATATATGTATTCAACCCTGGTGATGATTTCAACCTCTGTTTCTCCTTCAACAACTAGAGCCTTCTTCTTTTGTCTTTTAGACTTATCTTCTTTGTAGTAATCACCCTATCATAAACATAGCATGTTCTTAGACTATTTAGCTGTTACCAAGTGAAACAATTATAACAAAAATTGTATCAATCTATTTACCTCTTCCATATAAATTCTGAAAATGAAATATACACAATATTAATGCATGAAAAGAAACATGACAAGGAAAAAGAAAATCCTACGGTTGTTTCTTAAAATCCTCTAAGTCCACTGTTTGCAACTAAAATCACAACCCTGATAGAACAGACTCTTAATCTTAATCCAGGTCGAATTTGAACTAACTCAAACTCCTCCTATAAAAACATGAACCACATTGTCGCTACTGCTAATCCTCAAAATGCTAGACCCTATACTATGCTCCTCCTCAAAGAAAACCCTAACTAGACCAAAACAATGAAAAACTTCATCGTCCCATGAAAATAGGGTAAATGCATACAAAAATTTAAACCCCCCCTAGACGGCCATGAATAACCAGAGAATGGGTGGTGCAAATAGTGTAATGCGTGTTTGCGCCGACCCCCTAATCTTTCAGACAGGAGGAAAGTGTACATAATGGCTCGAACAGTCACGCGGGCTCAAATCCCCTGCCACCCAAAAAATGTCACAACTCGTTGTTTTTCCTTAAAATAATATGCATACCACAAGGATAAATATTCTTTCTAAGTAGATAATGAAACAACTAAGAGAAAACCTAACCAGGGAAAACCATGGTTCCCAAAATGACCAATAAAAATAAAAATAAAAGAGGAAGTCGTGGTTTTCCTACCTGGAAAAAAGCTGTGTAGTCGGTGGGATGACCCAAAACCTCCACGGTAGCATGCTAACAAGTGGAATTTAGACAGCTGGGCACATAAAATGCTACAAATGACAAGGAATGGAGAAAAAATGCAAGTTCAATATGGATAAAGGATAAAATATGCTCCCCCTCGTATATAAACCTTAGGTGAAAAAGAGTCGGTGGGAAAACCCTATCAGCAGTTGAAAACACTAAACGTCGGGAGGGTAGTTCAATTAACAGCCGCAACGACAGACAACAAACAAACTACGGTTCCCACGAGACTATTAAGTCTGTCGACGTCGGAGACTCTTAACGCTAAGTGTCGGAGCTTCAAACCTAAGCATTTATATAGTGTCGGCAATGCCAAGCACTGTCATCGTGATGTTTATACATCGAAGATCGAAATCATTAACATTTAAAGCATCAATGAGGAAACTAACTCCCACAATGCAGTATCAGTGATATAAAAATAATCATTCGACTTAATCTAAATTAAAAGGTATAAGAGCTCAGACTTCTAAGTTATCCAAGATCAAAGAGACTGACCTTCGAACTACTCATCAACTTCCCTCCGAAAATTCGGTGGCATAGAAGACAAGCCTTCCGACTTATTCGTCAATTTACCTTCGACAGTGATAAAATAAAATCACCGATAGTCAAAAAAGGTTTAAATGATAAAACAAAAGGGAGATAAAACACGGATCGGCGAGAAACAGGACTGTCCATCGAGATGTTCACTGTTTGCCTTTTTAAACGTCGGCGGCATAGAGGACTAATGCCCCGGCTCATTCTTCAACCAACTTCCAATAGCGATAAATAAAATCATTGGGAAATGAAACACTAAGCTCTAAAAAGAAAAACAAACTCCTCAGTTTAATATGTTTCCGACCTCAAAAGATCAATTTTTTAAAGTAGAAAAAACTGGACTTCTAGGACAAATTTAAAGAAATCGAACAAACCTGGGCTAGACTAAATAAAAAAGGAGGGGCCAAAATTTTCAAAAATTTGGGAAAAAAGGTTGTAGCTACAACAATGGGTGACTACCTAGTGAACACAAATATCTGAACACTTTCTTTTTTTATCAACAGACTGTTTTGACAATAAATACCAACATGCTGAATTCCTGTAGATGTCTGGATTTCCCAAATGGCAGATGTATGCACTTTAATCATTGATGATAGTCCAATTTAGGGAAAATGGAAACCAAGATTTCAAAGTCTAGATAACTCTTTTGAGGCCAGGGATATGATTTTCATTTTTTTACCTCTGTCTTTGGATAGCTTCCAGGTTAGACACCACAGGATTGTAACATGTGGTAAATATAAATATTCGTTTGTTCCTCATTCCCATGCCATTTTTCACTTTTGTGCTTTTGTACTTATGTCCTCTTTTGAGTCCTCCTTTATGCCTTCTTTCTAAAAATTTTAATTCAGGCTCCTTTGTCCATAGTGTCCTTTTGTGTGAGAGAGGTATTTATTTTTCAGCTCATGGATGGAGAAGAACTTTAGCAATCCTGTACTAATATGGTTTAGTACTTTGTATTGATTCACATTGCTTTATTAGGATATTTTGACTCTTATTTTCCTTTTGGATTTAAATTCCTGGCATGGAATCATTTAAATTTAATATACGGTTTACCCTACTTCCTCTCCATGGGTCTTTTGCTGTCAGCCCCTAAGACATTTTTTTTAATGTGAGATGGATGGAGCCTCGAAATAATATTGGAGACCTTTTGATATTGAGTTATTTCACAAGGATTAAGTATAAATTCAATGCGTTCATAACCATTTAGGAAAACCGCTAAACTAGAAGAAGTTCTTTCAAAACAAATTAATAGTATACAGTCTTGTAATCAAAGATTTTAGTTAATCCAGAATTTTGATGAACTCCATGCAACCAAAGGTCATGCTTCTTTATTAAACACTTAAATCAATCAAAACCTAATTAAAAAAAAATCCTTCAAAAATAAAATAAACCAATCAGTTTATTTATGTACAAGATAACCAAAAAATAAAAATCAAGAAAAATAAGGTTTGAGAACTAAACCATTAACTGGTAAGTTCCATTCCCACCTCTGTAAATCTTGCAACTTGTAAGTTGAGGGGCCAAGCTTTGCTACAATTTGAAAAGGGCCTACCCATAACTATTGAAACTTAGTGTGCTTTCCCTTTTCATCGTGTGGATGATCCCACTTAAGAACCATACCTCCTACCTCTAAATCTTTGTTCCTGGCCTCATGCTTATCAAACCAATGTTTCACTACTTCCTGTTGATGCTTAAATATTTCTTTGGATTTGGACCTAAACTCTTCCGACTTCAAAAGATTATAGATTCTGACCTATAGGATCTCATTATCTGTACCTCTAGATTCCTGAGCTATTATGGAAGATGGGAATAGAATGTTGGGAGGAAGAATAGCTTCTTTTCCGTAAACAAGAGTGTATGGTGACACACCTAAGGAATTATTTGGTGTAACTCTATCAGCCCAAAGAGCATTAGGTAACGCTAAATGCCAACTTCTATGATTTTCTATTACGGATTTCTTTAAAATCCTAATCAAATTTTTGTTTGTAGATTCTGCCAAACCGTTTCCTTCTGGGTAATAGTTTACAGAATAATGCAACTTGATTCCTCTTTCATTAGCAAATGCAGTTAATCTAATAGAATAAAAGTAAGTAGCATTATCAAAAAAAAGGGAAATTGGAACCCCAAACCTGGTCATAATGTGATCTTGTAAGAAATCCATGACTGCATATTCATTTATTTTGTGTAACGGAATAGCCTCAACTCATCTGGTGAAGTAGTCAATTTCCGTCAAAATATACTTGTGCTGCAAGGAAGAATTTGGCTTTATTTCTCCAATAATATCAATTCTCCATTGTTCAAATGGCTCTGAGATCATTATTGGTTTTAAAGGCCCTGCTACTTTAGCTTGTCTTCCACCACCTCTTTGACAAGCATCACATTTTCTGACATGAGCATGAGCATCCTTCAACAGTGTAGGCTAGTAATATCTGGCTCTGAGAATATTATGGGCTATTATATCTCCGGGAAAATGACCTCCAGCAAGCCCATCATGCAATTATATTATGACCTTCTTTGCATCTTCTTGTTCTAAGCATTTGAGAAAACTCCATCATAATTCTTCTGAACAATACTCCATCAATTATCGGATATGAAGTTGATTTAAGATGTAATTCTCTTCGTTTTTTGGAATTCCAATGTTTTGGCAAATATCCTTCTTGAAGGTAATGGATTAGGTCCCGGTACTAGGAATCTGGAGATGTGAATAGAGGACATACGTCCACCATATGTAACTCAGGTTCGATTTCCCAATCGTTTTATTCATTGTTTTTACCTTCAGTCATTAGCTTACACAATTTACTATGGATGTTGGTTTGAACTCAAGATCATATTCTTGTAAGACAGTTACCCAGTTGCCTCTTCTTTTTCCTAATTCCTTTTGTACAAAAAGAGATCTTACAGCTGGGTGTGGAACTATTACCTTCGTGCGATTCTCAAGTATGTATGGTCTTAATTGTTTTATTGCTTTAAAAAATGCATAATCTTGTTTATCAATTGCTGGATAATTCAATTAAGCTCCCTACAAACCAATGCTCATAAATGACATGGGGTACTCATCTCCCCTATCTTCCTTCTATGTAAGCACCGTTGCCAATGAATCATCGGATGAAAAAGTGTACAAAATACAATCCCTTTCGAAATTTGGACATTTGAGTGATAGTGCATGAGCAATAGATGTTTTTATCTTACTGAATGCATTCTTCTCTATATCATTCCATTTGAATTGTACACTTTGTTTAACCATTTGCTACAAAGGTTTGACAATTTGAGCAAAATATGGTACAAACCTTCGCACAAAATTTATTGTTCCCATGAATGATTGCATACCCTTTTTTTTATGGGGTAAAGGGATTTGTTCTATGGCTTTAATCCTTTATGGGTCTATGGAGATCCCTTTTTTAGAAGCCACGCGACCCAGTAGCTTTCCTTCTGTGACTGCAAACACACATTTTTTAGGATTCAGTGAAATACCATATTTCTGACAATGCTCGAAAATTTGTTTCAAATGGAATGCATGTTCCTCTCTCTCTTTTGAAAATATTGTGACATTGTCTATATATACCACAACACTATGACCAATCAGACCGCAGGAATCTATATCCATGGCCCTCTGGAAAGTAGCTCCATCATTAATAAGTCCAAAGGGAATTCTCCTATATGCAAAAGTTCCCCACTTGGTTTTGAATGTGGTTTTAAGGCTATCCTCTTCAGCTACTAATACTTGATTATAGCCAGAGAATCCATCTAATAATGAGAACAATTCAGAACCTAAAATCATCTCCTGTATTTTCTCCATGGGTGGGACTGGATAGTTGTCTTTATCTGACGCATGATTTAGGTTTTTGAAATATACACAGAGCCTGTTTTATCCTAAATTTTTCCTTACTGGAACCAAATTAGAAACCCGTTTCGAATGTCTGACTTTGAATATGATTTTAGCTTCCAATAATTTTTTCACTTCACTTTGAATTAAAGGTTCTAGCTTCGGATGCATCTTCCTCAAAGGCTGTTGGTAAGGCTTGACTCCAGCTTTAATCAGGATGACATGTTTTATAATCGTTGTGTCATAAGTTTTTAGCTCTTCATATGTCTAAGAAAACACATCTTTGTACTATTTGAACAAACTAATGAACTTACTTCTTTCGCCCAGAGAACAACACTTTCCCAAATTCACATATTTGGGTTCATCTTCAGTCCCCAAATTTATTAGCTCAAATTGCAAGGATGAGATATGAGTATTGACATTCACTGGCTTCTTGAACTTGTTGTTTAAGTCAAACATTCATTCCAAGGTCCTGACTCCCTTAGGAATAAAGTTCCCAAATTTTAATTATGCTTGATGTTCTTCATCATCTATTATTGCTCCTTTAAAAGTCTCATCATTCATCAAGCATTCCAAAATTTGTTGATCATCGTCAAAATCTCGTAGATTTTTTATCATATCTAGAACAAAAGGCCTAAAAAGTAATTCAATAGAGCATCTATTATTAGAAGGTACTAACCTTGCAGCTGAAGTAGCTAGTAAATCAGCTGCTGCATTCTTTAATCTAGGAATGGACACAATATTGAATGTATTAAAATTTATAAGCAAATCCCAAAATTTGTTTTGATAGGATTTTAAATGTGGTGAAATACAGTGTGTCTTATTTCAAATTTGCTTAACAACAATTTCAGAGTCTCCATATACTTTCAAATTTTTCACTTTCAGTTCTATTGCCTTTTTAAGTCCCTGAACTAGTGCTTCATACTCGGTTGTATTGTTTGTACATTCGAATTCTAATCTACAAGAAAGAAAATGTTTATTTTTTCTTAGATCAATCAAGACACATCCAAACCCTGATCCTTAGAATGTTTTAGATCCATCAAAATAAAGATTCCAAAAACTATCTACTTCTATTGAATTTAAATTACACACTACATCTGAAACTAGTTCTACTATTTTACAGTCAATATCATCAACCCATGAAAATCGAAGGAGATTGGGTTGGGTATTAGGTATACTGCTGGTTTCTTCAGCTTGGTAATTTCCCGGTTCTAATTCAATGAAATAATTTCCCAAAACAGAGTGCACTGGTTCATTATTTATCTCTAACTGAGTGACATTGTATTTCATCCGAGGTTCTCTTAATACTTTTATTTGATTGGGACTTCCCTTATAAGGCAACCATAAATGTGACCAATATGAAGAAAAGTATCCATCTAACCTTGCTTCCCAATCTCGACTCAAAAACAATCCATAAGCATCTGGTATGCCAGCTACTACAATGTCGATGTATTGACATACCCTCAAATCTACAGATAAGCGAATTAGAACATCTTCCATTTCCACTATTACTTTCACAGTTGTCCTGTCTAATTGAATAACCTGCCAAGTACAAGGTTTAGGTTATCCATTAATTTTCTTACAAACTAACCATGGCATAATGTTGACTGATTCTCCTGAGCCCACTAAACAGTTGTGCACATTATAGTTGAAAATCTCAAAAGTTAGGAGAAATTCTAGGGTTTTATACTTAGAATTCCCTCCCACACTTGCCTCACCAATTTCTTCTTCAAGTTGGTTTTCATTGGGAAGATTTTCTTCTGGTACCTCAAGTGCTTTTAAAAGTTTCTCTTTTTGCTGAGGTAAATTACACATTTCAAACAATGAGATATTTGCTTTATCTTTTTTAATGTCTTCTACAATATCATACCCCATATCATGTTCTTTGAGATTATTCTTGACATTATCAATCTTATCTTCAATAGGATTTATAGGTATGTTAATTTTCTTCAGATCTTGACTTGAAATGGTAAATTTAGGTATTTTAACAGCTATAGTGTTCTTTTGTATCTTCTTCATATTTTCTTGAAGTTTCTTAATCTTAGGAAGTATTGACTTATATTTTTTTAACACACTCTGACTTCTTGTTGTCACATTGGTTTCTGATGTTTCCTCTTGTTTCAAAGAATTCTCTTCTTCTATATCAAACATTGAGACACAGTCCCATAAAACTAAAGTATCTTCTTCTTGTTTTTCTGTAGATTGATTATCTTTTTCTTCCTCCTTACTAGTTTCTGTCAGTTTGGAATCCAATAATTGATTCATTACCAGTGTCATAGAATTTATCCATTGGGGGGAATTCTTCTCAGAATGAGGTTGTTGATGAAAAGTACAAAAATTATCCATGCCTACATCAGTTAAATTCATTACTGTAGGACTGTGTGGAGGAGGCTTAGGTTGACTCTTTTCTTCCCTTTTCTTATAATAAGGCTTATATGATTTATGAGATTCTTTTTCCTTCTCTAAATCTATCACTATGTTTGATAACTTTTGCATCATCTTCAACATCCCTTCAAAATCCTATGACTGCTCATCCTTAGGCTTAGTCAATCATAAAGGTTTCTGGCTTCCAAAAGTCTTTTCTTCTGACTGCACAGGGTAATTATCTATACTTTGCATCTCAGCCTCCACCTTCTCAGCTTCTTCATAGGTTTCTGCTAATGTAGGTCTCACTGATCTCTTGGAAAACATAGCTAGATCAGGCCCAAGGCCTGAGGTATAGTATTATATTAGATAATTTTCAGATGGCTTATTTACTACAGTGAAATTAGTTAGGTAAGAAGCAAATCTTTGAGTGAAATTATGTACCTTTTCTTTTCTTTCTTTCTTTCTTTAGAGCACACAATACTTTCATTAAAGCTGCATGAGTTTTCTAAACTGCATATTTACTTCTAAACATTCTCTCAATTGTGTTCCAATCCGTGATTGAATTTGCAAGAAGTGAAAAATACCATGAGGATGCTTTTCCTTTCAGAGTGTGGGGAAACAATCTACACACTACATCTTCATGCTCCCTAGCTCGTAATCCTTCTATAGCCAAGTAAAAACTCTGTAAATGATCGTCTACCAAAACTCCTTGACTTGGTTCAAAATTAGGCAACATCTTGTCAAAAGCTTGAGGCAAATCATGCAAGGGAGGTGTCAAATTTTAAGGCGACCTAGCTCTCCAAGCAGACGATGGAGGTGGTTGGTTTGCATTTACATTAGCCATGATTCTGAGTGGAGAATGAGGTTGTGATTGAACAGGGGTCCAAAAAGGTGAACATTAAGGTGAATCTAGATACAACTGATTCAAAGGTTGGTCAACTTCTTGTAAGGTTGCTTCTACCATTTCTTCAAGATCTTCTACCAACACTGAGTCTTCTAATTGAGGGCAATATTTCTTATGATACTCCCTTCTAGGTAAGATAGAAATGATAGGTAATCCTCCAATATTTTTCGCATATGCCCCAATGATTCTTCTTAAATCATCAACCACTTCGTTATCGACAGGATACAGATACCCTTTTTCTTTATCTTTAGGAGTGGGTTTGTGAAACAAACTACTTTCAGAACTGTCACCGGTGGAGTGATTTCAAGGAAGTGAGCTTCCTCGGCCAGCCATCCACTGGTGGCCCTCCTTCTAGCGCCAAAAACTGTTGATGCCTAGAAAATTGTAGGTAACAACAGTTAGGGATTCTCCCCAATAAACGTTCCCAACTAGCCTGTTACTATTTGGTATGGGGAATCCATTCGGTTTATAGTTTGGCTATCATAGGTCAAGTAAAAAATTAAAATGTTTTACCAGTTATGGCCCGGTCCACTGTGTATATTTTTAGTTTTTTTTTTGTTTAAGTTATGATGTGCAATTTCCTATCTAAAAATGCAAATGATAGAGATAACAAGGAGTGTCACAATGTGATGCGTGGGTTCTTACCTCTCTCGCATCTAAATCACAAACATCAAGAAACTAACTACAACTAACTAACCTATCCCTAGGGAGTAGAATTATCAGTTATCAATGAGTAATGTATTTTTGTGCATGTATTAGGAAAAATTATAGATAGTTGTTATTTATTTCAGAACACATGAACATTAATAGAAATGTGAACAACAAGATAGCTTATTGTTAATTGCGACCTTCATTACTCATAGTGGAAATTTCACAAAATAAACTAGAAGACATACATAACATGAACATAAATTCATTTAGTTACAATGATCTCATAGTTAATGGACATAGATGAAAATGAAATAGTTCACATTCAACTGATCCATAGCAAAGCATTTGAAACATTCCACCAATCGTTCTCTAGTAGAAACGTGTAATTCTTTATTGTAAAAGGAAGTAGTTCTTCTTACAATATATTCTCAAAAATGGCCTGGGAAATAAGTCCCTTCTATGTCTAAATAAGTCCCTTCTTATGTTCGAACAGTAAACTTCCTACACCATCAATGTATACTTGCCTAGCTGCCTCTTTTTGTAGCACATAGTCAGTGGCATACTTAGGGAGTAGAGAAGGTGCTTTGGAGCCCCCATACATTCTTATGTACAATCCTTCCTCAGTTAAATAATAATCTCCATATTACTCGAAGACCTTGAATTCTTCTTCAGACATGCAGTTGCATTAAGTCAGGAAAGTTAGGGTGTACAAAGGCATGATGAAGTGTTCACATATTTATTTGTAGTAGCTATAGTATTTGTGAGCCAAAAAAAATTTATATGCTGTGTAGATCGGGGGTCCTGTCCCTATCCCAATTACACCTCAAGGTTGGAAAAGATTGGGTACATAGTATGCAATCAACTAGGATAGAGCTCATGTAGAACTCTGATTTCTTCTATGACACCCCTCCCAAAGCTGAGGATATGCATACTGAGAGGCTATTAGACACTATGTTTGACCAATTAAATATAGTTCCCTGAGTAGCCACATAAAAAATAATTGGTATCCATCCAATTTTGAAGCTTTTTTCATGAGCTCTACCAAAAATCCTATTCAGCATCAGTGCAATAAATCTATAGGGATTCCGGAGAGTAGATGTATCATGTTCTCCTGAAGGCCTGTTTCGAAAGTTCTTCCCTGGCATCATCATTCTTTTAACTGTTTCTACCAGGTCCATAGCTGTCTCTTTCAACCAGCTTTCTATTAAGTAAATATAAGCAGGAGGCAGATGGTATGCCATGGAGACATAAGGAGGGCTATATGCAACGTATCCTTGTTTAGCAATATTTTCAAGGATCATCATAGTTACATCTACCCTAGGAAAAATCCAACCGATCACCTCTGAGCACGGGAACAACTCAGGTCTTGTGGCTACTTTCATAAGAGTCGATTTCTCGATGTTTGCATAAATGGTTAGCTCTTTGAATCCCGCATCAGGTACATTTTGATTTGCAATCATCCTGTATATCTCTCCCCATTTATAATCCAGTTCGACCCCGATGGTAGCTTTGGTATCTTCATAAATGTATTCAACCCTAGTGATGATTTCAACCTCTGGTTCTCCTTCAACAACTAGATCCTTCTTCTTTTGTCTTCTAGACATATCTTATTTGCAACGATCACCCTGTCATAAACATAGCATGTTCTTAGACCATTTAGCTGTTACCAAGTGAAACAATTATAAAAAAAATTGTATCAATCTATTTACCTCTTCCATATACATTCTGAAAATGAAATATACACAGTATTAATGCATGAAAAGAAACATGACAAGGCAAAATAAAATCCTGTGGTTGTGTCTTAAAATCCTCTAAATTCACTGTCCGTAACTAAAATCACAACCCCGAAAGAACAGACTCTTCATCTTAATCCACGTCGCATCTAAACTAACTTGAACTCCTCCGATAAAAACATGAACCACATTGTCGCTACTACTAATCCTCAAAATGCTAGACCCTATACTATGCTCCTCCTCAAAGAAAACCCTAACTAGACCAAAACAATGAAAACCTTCGGTGTCCCACAAAAATAGGGTAAACACATACAAAAATTTAAACCAGCCCCCCTGGACGGCCATGAATAACCAGAGAATGGGTGGTGTAGACAGCGTAATGCTTGTCTGCACCGACCCCCTAATCTTTCAGATAGGAGGAAAGTGTACATAACGGCTCGAATAGTCATAGGGGCTCAAACCCCACCCCCCACCCCCCCACCAAAAAAATGTCACAACTCATTGTTTTTCCTTAAAACAATATGCATACCATGAGGATAAATATTATTTCTAAGTGGAAAATGAACCAACTATGGGAAAACCTAACCAGGGAAAACCATGGTTCCCAAAATGGACAATAAAAATAAAAAAAGAGGAAGCCATGGTTTTCCTACCTGGAAAAATGCTATGCAGTCGGCAGGATGACCCAAAACCTCCACGGTAGCACACTAACAAGTGGAATTTGGACAGCTAGGCACGTAAACCACTAAAAACGACAAGGACTAGAGCAAAAATGCAAGTTCAATATAGATAAAGGATAAAATATGCTCCCCCTCGTATATAAACCTTCGGTGAAAAAGATTCAGTGGGAAAACCCTATCGGTAGTTGAAAACACTAAACATCAGGAGGGTAGTTCAATTGATAGCCACAATGGTGGACAACAAACAAACTATGGTTCCCGCGAGACTATTAAGTATGTCAGCGTCAGAGACTCTTAACGCTAAGTGTCGGAGCTTCAAACCTAAGCATTTATGCAGTGTCGACGATGCCAAGCAATATCATCGTGATGTTTATACATCAGATATCAGAACCATTAACATCTAAAGCATCAATGAGGAAACTAACTCCCACAATGTAGTATCGACAGTATAAAAAGAATCATTCAAATTACTCTGAATTAAAAGGTATCGGAGCTCAGACTTCTAAGTTATCGGCTATCGGAGAGACTAACCTTCGGACTACTCATCAACTTCCCTCCAAAACTTTGGTGGCATAGAAGACAAGCCTTCCAAATTATTCATCAATTTACCTTCGACAGCGATAAAATAAAATCACCGACAGTCAAAAAAGGTTTAAACAATAAAACAAAAGGGAGATAAAACACATATCGGCAAAAAACAGGACTTTCCATCGGGATGTTCACTGTTTTCCTTCTGAAAGGTCGGCGACATAGAGGACTAATGCCCTAGCTCATTCTATTAGAATAATCAACCCATAGTATTTACCCACTTAGACATTAATTCATTCATTTTTGTCTTATTTGCCTAGTCCATGAGTCCCACCATGTGCAAGTTGCTAATTGCCTATCCATAGAGGTCAAACTTGCCATCTTTGACTCATGTAGCACTTGGGAAAGCCTTAGGAATCAAATCTTCTTTATTCCTAGCCTCCTAGGCGCCTATCTGCTTTTTCTGCTTTATTCCCTGCTTTTTCAGTGTTTTAAGGCACATAGGAAAGCAAGACTAGGTGAGGTGAATCAGCTTTGTTGCCTCTTCCTCCTCCACTCTTTCCTCCATGAAAAAGCATTTATGAGCTTCCATTCCACCCCTTATTATCTTTCCCATGCACCCTTTCCAATTCGTGAGCCTCATGACAGATTTGGGATCAGCTTTTTACACCTATGGGGGATTTGCCTATTTTGGGTAAGCCTGCTTTATGCTAGATTTGGATGCTTCCTCATGCATTCGATTTATTCATGTATTCTATTTATTCAGTAGCCTATGATATTACAGGGTTGGCTATTGTACACTGAGTTAATATAATTTTGTGTTACAGCTCCATTTTTAGTCTCTATTGTTGACAATTCTGCATGATCAATTGTAATTTGTTGTGAGTGAAATTAATATATTGCTGGTCAGAATTTCTACATGGTATCAGAGCCATTGTAGGTTTTTACTCTCCTTCAAAAATTGTTTTGCAGGTTCGACATCAAGAATGGGAGCCTTCTACTGACAGCCGGGACAGATTTTCTAAAGCTATGGATTCACAGAAAACTATCCTCACTCCCTTCAACTTTTTTGAATGGAAAGCAGAGATGGAGATCTTGTTGAGAGTGAAAGGCCTCTACAAGGTGACTATGGATATAGAAGCAGAGCCCAATGCTGCTGCAGAGAAGATCAAATGGCACAATCAGAGAGATGAGGCCTATGGCCTCCTATGTCTCAGTATTTCCTGAGACCTCCTTTTCCATCTCGATGGATTAACTTCACCGGATCAATTATGGGAGAAACTTTCTGAACTATTTGGAAAGACTGATGAGATGAGGGGACACCAAATCAAAAATGAACTGATTTCCTTGAGTCCCAATAATTTTGAATCACTGCAGCTATACTTCTCCAAGTTCAAAGCACTAGTTTTGTAGCTGAAACAGTGTGGTATTGAAAAGAAAGATGATCAGCTCATATTGGCCATCCTCTCGAAGCTAGGACCTGACTACTCAATCTTTGTTTCAACCTTCTATGCCACAAAACTCATAGCTTGAACCTGGAAGATGCCCAGCCTTTCAGATTTCATGGAATCTCTCACACAAGAACAAGACAAGCTGGTGATGATGGGCACCATCAAACCATCCAAAGATCAAGCCTTGATTGCTGGAGATTCGAAGGTGGATTCAAAAAGCAAGAAGAAAGCTAAAAAGCCACCTGAGAAAGGAAGAGACAAGAAGTAGTCTCCAGAGGATCAACAAGGTCCCAAGAAAAATACCCAGAAGAAGAAAAACAAAGGTGAAATGAACAAGTGCTCATACTGTTCGAAGGGAAATCACACTGAAAGCTCTTGTATGAAAAAGCAGATTGATATGCTGACCAATCTCCTGGAGAAGAATGGCATCTCCCTTCCTGAAAGCTCAAAGAAGAGAGAAGGAGGATCAAGTTCTGATGACAGAGAGAGAGTTCATGCTCTAGTTGCTGGCACATCAAGCTCACCCAGTTTTATCATAGATTCTAGAGCTTCAAGACACATGGTTTCGACTAAGGAGGCCTTCTCCTCATTGGAAATGTCGAAAGGACCATCTATTGTATTGGGAGATGACTCTCTCACTGAAAGCAAAGGAAAAGGAAGGATAGATCTTGATCATGGTAACTTCAACAATGTGCTGTATGTCCCTGGTCTCTCCTCCAACCTTCTATCAGTGTACCAGATGACCCACACTGGGTCTCCTAAGAAAGTCACATTCTCACCAGATGAAGTTGAGATCACAGAAATCTGAAGTGGAAGAATTATTGCAAAAGGAGTAGCGAATCATGCTCAAAAGGTATACATGTTTTCACACTTCCTGCCTTACTCAAACCCCTCTGCTCTTCTTATCCATGCTAATGAAGCTAGCAAGCTGTGGCATGAAATATTTGGCCATTTAAATTACAAGTATTTGTCTGATCTTAGTGAGAAAGATATGGTCATAGGGTTTCCCAAGATAAAATTTTCCAAAGGAGTATGCCAAGGCTGTATCCTAGGAAAACTCCCAGAGCACAAATTTGAGAAAGCCAGCCATGAGAGAACCTCTGCACCCCTCGAGCTGATTCACAGTGATGTTGCTGGTCCATTCCCTCATATTTCCATGAGTCATGCCAAATATGCATTGACCTTTATTGATTATTTTTCCAGGTATTGTTGGGTTCACTTCTTGAAACACAAGTCAGAAGTTTTTGGCCTATTCAAAGTCTTCAAGGCTTTGGTTGAAAACCAGTATGGAAGAAAGCTCAAGGTACTCAGGTCTGACAATGGTGGTGAGTATGTCAAGACTGATTTTATTAACTATTTTGCAGATGCAGGTATTTAGATGCAGCATTCTATCCCCTACACATCACAGCAAAATGGTGTTGTAGAGAGGAAGAACAGATCACTGAAGGAGATGGCAACATGCATGATGGAGGCCAAAACTTTGCCACCAAAGTACTGGGCCGAAGCTATCAATTGTGCAGCTTATATTCAGAATATGGTGCCTCACAAATAGTTGGATGGCATGATTCCTTTTGAAGCATGGAGTGGGCACAAGCCAGATGTGACCCATTTCAGGATTTTTGGCTCAAAGGCATGGGCTAGAATCCCGACAGAGAAGAGGAAGGCTTTGCAGCCCCAAAGCCAAGAGTGTCTTTTTGTGGGATACTCTAAAGATTCAAAAGGGTACAAGTTGATAAACTTGAGCACAAACAAAGCCTTCATTGAAAGGTGGGTTCAGTTTGAAGAAGAACCCCTTGCAGAAGTGGAGATTGGTGAAGCCTCTTCACCACCTGAACCTCAAGAAGTAAGTAAAGAGTTTGTTGAACATGCTGATTCTGATTTATCTGATGGAGATGAGTTTATTTCAGACCCAAACGGCCCCACAAGGCATAAATGGGCAACCAAGACACTACATGCAGCAGGACAGTTAGCTGGTGATCCCAATGACCCAAGGAGGACTAGATCTCAATTTGAGAGTGGTCTGTGCATGAAGGATCCTGAGTTTGCTGAAAAATGCTATTTTATGGTGGAGTCTGATCCTCAAACATATGAAGAAGCAGCAGGAGATCCAATATGGCAAGCTACCATGAATGAGGAGTTCAACTCGCTACAGAAAAGCAACACATGGGAGCTAGTGGATCTTCCTCCAGGGAGAAAACTAGTACATTGTAAGTGGGTCTATAAGACCAAATTTTATGCTGATGGTTCACCAATAAACTACAAGGATATATTGGTAGCTAAAGGCTACTCACAGGTTCATGGCATTGATTACAATGAAACCTTTTCCCCAGTGGCAAAGATGGATTCAATCAGGCTGGCTCTAGCCATTGCAGCATCAAGGCAATGGGAGGTACATCATATGGATGTAAAATGTGCCTTTCTGAATGGTGATCTCACTGAGGAGATATATATGCAGCAGCCCCAAGGTTTTTCTACTGACCATTCTCTTGTGTGCAGGTTGAGAAAGTCATTATAATGGCTAAAGCAAGCCCCCAGGGCTTGGTATGCCAAGATAGATAGCTTCTTGCTATCTATGAATTTTGTTCGGTGCAAATCAGATTCAAATGTCTATATAAAGGTAATTAATGGTTCATTAATGATCATTGTGTTATATGTTGATGACCTCCTCATTACAGGAAGCTCACAGGCTGAGATTGCTTCCCTAAAAGGAGCTATGAACCAAGCTTTCTCCATGACAGATTTGGGGCTCTTAAGTCAATTTCTGGGGCTTGAGATTGCTCAAACCAAAGCTGGAATCAAGGTGCACCAGTCCAAATATGCCTTGGATTTTCTGATCAAATTCAGAATGCAAGATTGCAAAGCAAGCAAAACTCCTTTCCTTTCAGGAGTGAAGCTGGAGGAAGATGATTCTCCACCGATGGTAAACAACACTTTGTATAGACAGTTGATTGGATGTTTATTGTATTTGAAACATACTCGACCTGATATTTGTTATGTAGTCAGTGTTGCTTCTAGATTCATGGATCAACCCCATGAGATCCATTGGAAAGCAGCCAAGAGGATCCTTAGCTTTGTTCAGGGAACAAGGACACATGGGATTTTCTATAAAGCCAATTCTGACCTTGAGTTAATTGGTTTTACTGATAGTGATTGGGCAGGTGATAGCACAGACAGGAAGTCCACTTCATGTTATGTGTTCATGCTTGCAGAAGGGCCAATCAGCTGGTCAAGCAACAAACAGAGTGCCATTGCACTCTCATCTACAGAAGCTGAGTACAGAGGAGTTGTCAATGCAGCAACTCAGTGTTTATGGTTGCAGGGTTTACTTGGAGAGTGTGGTTTCGAACCTGAGTACTCAACTACCATCTACTATGATAACCAGAGTACCATTCAAATCTGCAAAGATCCAGTTCAGAAGCAGAGAACCAGACACATTGAGATTCACATGCACTACATCAGAGAGCTTGTGCATGATGGCACCATTCACCTACTCTTCTGTTCATCTTCAGAACAAGTAGCTGATATCTTCACCAAAGCATTTTGTGAGAAGACCTTCAGCAATCTCAAATCACTGCAGGGGATTGCTGATAATGCTGTCAAAGCATGAGTGGAGACAAGATTCTACAATTTTGTTTTACAGTCCATGTTTAAGGGAGGAATTTCCCAAGTTGGTTTTGCCTCTTTCCTTGGTTCATATGGACTTGCAGTATGTAAAAGGGTGACTAAGCCTTGTTGCTAGGCCCTATATTTTGATTTATTACTCATAAATTTAGGCTTAAGGGGGGGTGTTAGAATAATCAACCCATAGTATTTACCCACTTAGACATTAATTCATTCATTTTTGTCTTATTTGCCTAGTCCATGAATCCCACCATGTGCAAGTTGCTAATTGCCTATCCATAGAGGTCAAACTTGCCATCTTTGACTCATGTAGCACTTGGGAAAGCCTTAGGAATCAAATCTTCTTTATTCATGGCCTCCTAGGCACCTATCTGCTTTTTCTGCTTTATTCCCTGCTTTTTCAGTGTTTTAAGGCACATAGGAAAGCAAGACTAGGTGAGGTGAATCAGCTTTGTTTCCTCTTCCTCCTCCACTCTTTCCTCCATGCAAAAGCATGTATGAGCTGCCATTCCACCCCTCATTAGCTTTCCCATGCGCCCTTGCCAATTCGTGAGCCTCATGACAGATTTGGGATCAGCTTTTTACACCTATGGGGGATTTGCCTATTTTGGGTAAGCTTGCTTTATGCTAGATTTGGATGCTTCCTCATGCATTCGATTTCTTCATGTATTCTATTTATTCATCAGCCTATGATATTACAGGGTTGGCTATTGTACACTGAGTTAATATAATTTTGTGTTACAGCTCCATTTTCAGTCTCTATTGTTGACAATTCTGCATGATCAATTGTAATTTGTTGTGAGTGAAATTAATCTATTGCTGGTCAGAATTTCTACACATTCTTCAACTGAATTTCAACAGCGATAAATAAAATCATTGAGAAATCAAACGCTAAGCGCTAAAAAGAAAAACAAACTCCTCAGTTTTTAACAATCACACTGTCTTAAACATAGCATGTTCTTAGACCATTTAGCTGTTACCAAGTGAAACAATTATAACAAAAACTATATCAATCTATTTACCTCTTCCATATACATTCTGAAAATGAAATATACACAGTATTAAAGCATGAAAAGAAACATGACAAGGAAAAATAAAATCCTGCAATTGTGTCTTAAAATCCTCTAAGTCCACTGTCCGTAACTAAAATCACAACCCCGATAGAACAGACTCTTCATCTTAATCCAAGTCGCATCTGAACTAACTCAAACTCTTCCGATAAAAAAATGAACTACATTGTCGCTACTGCTAATCCTCAAAATGCTAGACCCTATACTATGCTCCTCCTCAAAGAAAACCCAAACTAGACCAAAATAATGAAAACCTCCGCTATCCCACGAAAAATAGGGTAAACGCATACAAAAATTTAAAACCCCCTAGATGGTCATGAATAACTAGAGAATGGGTGGTGCAGACAATGTAACTCTTTTCTGCATCAACCCCCTAATCTTTTAGACAGGAGGAAAGTGTACATAACGGCTTGAACAGTTACGTGGGCTCAAACCCACCCCCCCCTTAGCAAAAAAATGTCACAACTCATTGTTTTCCCTTGAAACAATATGCATACCGCGAGGATAAATATTCTTTCTAAGAGGACAATGAACCAACTACAGGAAAACCTAACCAAGGAAAACCATGGTTCCCGAAATAACCAATAAAAATAAAAAAAAGAGGAAGTTGTGGTTTTCCTACCTTGAAAAACACTGTGCAGTCAACGGGAAAACCCTATCTGTAGTTCAAAACACTAAACTTCGGGAGGGTATTTCAATTGATAGCCGCAACAGCAGACAACAAACAAACTATGGGTCCCGTGAAACTATTAAGTCTATCAGCATCGAAGACTCTTCACGCTAAGTGTCGGAGCTTCAAACCTAAGCATTTCCACAGTGTCAACGATGCCAAGCACCATCATCGTGATTTTTATACATCGGAGATCGAAACCATTAAAATTTAAAGCATCGGTGGGGAAACTAACTCCCACAACGTAGTATCAATGATATAAAAAGAATAATTCAGCTTACTCTGAATTAAAAGGTATCGAAGATCAGACTTCTAAGTTATCGGGGATCAAAGAGACTAACCTTCGGACTACTTATCAACTTCCCTCTGGAACTTCGATGGCATAGAAGACAAGCCTTCCAACGTTTTCATCAATTTACCTCCAACAACGATAAAATAAAATCACCGATAGTCAAAAAAGGTTTAAACAATAAAACAAAAGGGAGATAAATCACATATCGGTGAGAAATAGGACTATCCATCGAGACGTTCACTGTTTGCCTTCCGAAACGTCAGCGGCATAGAGGACTAATTCCATGGCTCATTCTTCAACTGAATTCTGACATCGATAAATAAAATCATCAGGAAATCAAACTCTAAGCTCTAAAAAGAAAAACAAACTCCTCAATTTTATATGTTTCCGACCTCAAAAGATCAATTTTTTAAAGTAGAAAAAACTGGACTTCTAGGATAGATTTAAAGAAATCGAACAAACCTGGGCTAGATTAAATAAAAATGGAGGGTCCAAGATTTTCAAAAATTTGGGAAAAAAGGTTGTAGGTACAACAATAAGCAAGACAATGACCTGATTTTTAAGAATTTTGACGTCCCATGGTTGTAAACTCAAGGTTCTACATTACAGGGAGAAGGGCACATAGGCCCAGAAATTGAGAACCTTAAGAAAACTTTGGAAAAACACAAATCTCATATTTGTTTTCTAAATGAGACTAAATATAGATTGGTAATGAAAAATAGAATACTAAGATAATATTTGGATGATATCAATACACACTATCAAGAGCTGATAGTTGTGTCCAAAGACACGTTGAAGAGGAAAAGGGAGATTCAGATTCAGGCTGAAGGTTTAAACCAGAAAATTCAAATTCTAAGCCAGTAGAATGAAGTGTTATTAAAGAGAATTAGAAGTCTGGAGACAAATCAGGAGCGAAGTAAGAAGCAATCTCATGCATTGGAGGGGATTTCTATGTTGGCAGAAGCTGCTAAGAATTTATGAATGCTTTCTAGTGGCTAGGTATCAAGTAGTTTAGTTTGTTATAGTTAATAGTTTTGTTATTTTTGAAAATACAAATACTTTTCTAACTATTTCAAAGTCAGACCTAAAGGTTAGTTATGACAGTTATGAAACTACTTTAGTTGGAAAAGGATAAAAGTAGGAAAGAAAATGGAAGTAGGGTTCGAATTTTGTTCAAGAAGGGGCTTTAGAGCTGGATGTATGTCAAGCTAAGACTCATGACTCTCATGTAAGTTTGAAGATGGATACTGATATATAAATACTTATAAGCCATTTTATCTTCCTTGTTGGTTTTGTTTATGGTCTGTTTGACCACTCAATGTATAAGTTCATTTTTTTATTAATGCGTTTATTCATGCAAATGCTTATATGTTGTGGATGGAATTAGTGTTTTGGTTTATAATCCTCATGGTTTATATTCATATTTATGTGTTTGTTCCCCAGTCCTTCATATTAGTTCATGATTTAGTACTTGTGTTGGCTTCTTGATGATTTACCTTCTTGTTGATAAACTTTCAACCAAAATCATTAAAAAAAAACAATTTCATTTTGCTTCTATTTTTTAGATTGTTCTAGCTTGTTCTTGTAGTAATATAGGAACAATTTCTAGCACAAACATCTTTGGCACCATTGACAGGGACGTAACTGAAGTATATCTTCCCTAGGATATCATTTTTAATCTGGTTTTGAGAGGTGAGCAAAGTCAGAAAATTTTTTAGACTACATTTTCACCAAGTAGTGGTTCATAGTGGCTACTAGAAAGATTGGGACAAGAGGGAAACCCACTTCACCTTTGCATTTGGGTGTCTCATATCCAGAACATATTTTGAAAGAAGCTAGACAAATTCAAAAATCTCAGTCTTCTCCTTCTTTGTTTACTCCTGAACATTTAAAGTTGAAATCACCTTTTGCATATTCTGAAGAAGAAAAACAAAATCTATCTTGGTTAATAAATTCCATCTCGATTGAGACCTTTCAAAATTTCACTAATCCACAGTCTTATAAAAAAGCAAAAACTGAGTCTCCTGGTAAGATTCCTTTGTTTCAGTTTAAACCCAGTAAAATAACTTTTCAACTAAGTTCAAGCAAAGTTGTCCAGCCTTTGTCTTCGTCAAATCAAAGTAGTTTCAAAATGGCAGCACAGCAACCTTTTAATATGATGGATAGAATGGTTGCTACTATGAATGTCCCTTTAGTTCTTCCTCGGCCCCTGAATGCTCTCCATGGAGGAGATTATTAGAAATATTTACCTTGGTTTAATGGTTAGGGTGATAATATTACTAAAGAGCATTGGGATTCATTTCTAAGTTATGCAGATAATCAAAATATTGAAGATAAAGATGTGTGGATGAGGATGTTTGTGCAGAGTTTGGATGGGGAGGTAAGGATATTGTTTAGAGAATTACTAGCTAATTCAATAACTTTTATAGAAGAATTAAAAAATGTGTTTATGAGATAGTGGCGAGATACAAAATATCATACCTATTAAATTACAGAATTTGGAGCTTTGAAAAGGAAGAAATATGAAACTATAGTGGACTTTCCAGAACGATTTAATAATATGTATGGTAGAATCCCAGTAGAAATCAAGCCTTTTGAAACTTCAGCTAAGGTAACCTATGCCAACTCATTTGATCATGAGTTTTCCTTGCATCTAAGAGAAACAAGGCCAGTCACTTTATTGAACATGCAGGAAGATGCTTTGGAGGTAGAATCAAATATCTTAGCTTAAAATAGGATTAAACAATATTTAGATCATTAGGGGTAAGACTGAAAGGGAAAAAGGAAACAATTATACCAACTTCTACATCATAGTCAGCAAAGAGTAAAATAGATGAAATGGATAAATTGGTTAGCACTTTAACTGCAAAGATGAATAAGTTGGAGTTAGAAAAAAATGAAAATAAACCTATATAAGAGGGAGAAAGGAATCCTAATCAGTTTAGGATCCCATTTTCTCCCATATTTATCCTTAGAGAACGAAGAAACAATGACATCCAAAGGGAAATAAAAGAGAATAAAGATCAAAGAGTTCCTCCTCCACTCCAAAATAATGCAGTTGATGAAATGGAGGAAGGTGAGGATTCATAGTATGAAGATTCAAATCAAGATATGAATTACTTTGGGGAATTATTATCATAGGGTTTCTTAACTGAACATGATTATCAGAATTCTGAGTTTTTTATGCAAATATTTATCAAACAGAATTTGATTTGGGTCCTGAAGTTTCAGCTGATATATGTCAATCTGAACCTAAGAGGTCTATTAACTTGAGGTCTGGTTCGAAGCAGGTTTCTCATTTTCCTAAAAAGAAGACAGCTTCTCCTCCTAAACAATCATCTAATCAAAACCATGAGAAGAGACCTAATCATGGTGACCAATACAAGGCTGCAAAGTTGAAGAAGTGAACAAGAGTGTGCAAAATTTTAATTTTGAGAATGGATTATGTAAGATCAAGATTCCAGTATCATTTATCGAATTGATGAAGAATCCTTGTTATAGAAATCTTGTTCTTAAAATGATAGGTTCACCTGCTAGTCAAATACCTTCAGATACTATAAATATCCAAGAAGAACATCCTAAAATATTTATTGGTTCTTCCCTATCTAATAAGAGTGAAAATGATTCAAATTCTTCTCCATCTTTTTATATAACTTTGAGTGTTCATGATCAAATGATTCACAGCTATTTATTGGATTCTGGATCTTCTCACAATTTGATGCCTAAACCATTCATGGAGGCTCTTGTTTTGAGTATCACAAAACCATATCATGACGTATATGCATTTGATTCCAGAGTTGTTAACTTCCTAGGATTGATTAAGGATCTAGTGGTAAATTTGACTCAGTTTCCCATGAAGAGTGTCATTATGGATGTGGTGGTTGCTGATATCACTCCTAAGTTTCGTATGTTACTTTCAATGTCTTGGGAAAAGAAGGTGGGTGGTACATTGCATATGGATTTATCATGTGCAACTATTCCTGTTTTTGGAGGAGAAAATAGAAGATTGTATAGGGAGTTACAATATTCCTATAATGTAACAGATGATAAGAACCCAACAAATCATCCTATTTATGCTGTAGAAAATGATTTGGGGTCTTGTATGCTACATTTTAGTGATGAAGATACAAATGGCATGTTACGAGTAGAAAAGGAAGCACCAATCAAACGTAGTATTGAGCAGAAAGATGAGCTATGGAAGATGTATTTTGATGTCTCCTTATCCAAGGAGGGGGTAGGAGTAGGATTTGTTTTGATTTCTCCTAGTGGATGTTGATGTATATGTAACTTCGGAATGTATTTCTCTTGTATTTCTTATATATTGTAACCCGATGTTTATTCTGGGATGTACTTGAGTCATGTCATGCCCTGATGTTCCTATTGAGAAGATCTATAATGTAAACAAGTCATGTCAAGTCATTGTGGGTAACCCTCGTATTGGTTAAGGGTTAAAATCCCTGCAGTTCTAGGGCACTAGGGTTATTAGACTCTCCTAGTGAGGTTGGCCCTAGTAGGATTTAGTCAAGTCAGGATTTAGTATAAATAGAGAGCTGGCCTTTCTATTTAACACACATCTCATACACACTGGGGATAGATAAGAAGAATGTTACTGATGTCGGGAGATCACTTACTATTTTGGGTTCTACTTTTGGTGTTGATTCTATCTCTGAGGATCAAGTTGCGGGGTTTTCACCATTTATGGTTTCCTTGAGGATAAACAATGTGTTCATTGTCTCTTGTGTTTGATTGTTGTACTTGTTATTCTCTCAGTGAAAGATCCTAATGTATTGCTAGCTTAATGATAAAAATCTAACATGGAATCAGAGCTAACTTGAGAAGAAGACACTATGTAGCTGTGGGAACTAGGTCTTCATAGTTTGTGGATCTTCCTCCACAGATTTTTAGTAAAAGAAGGTTGGATTAAATCTCCTCCTTATGGCGCATCTTTCTGTCTAAGAAGAATCCAAT
This sequence comes from Pseudotsuga menziesii, assembly GCA_001517045.1. Classification (NCBI taxonomy): domain Eukaryota; kingdom Viridiplantae; phylum Streptophyta; class Pinopsida; order Pinales; family Pinaceae; genus Pseudotsuga; species Pseudotsuga menziesii. The sequence continues at coordinate 1,171,781 of LPNX010826023.1, read as the reverse complement.
TCTGAGGTTTTTCAGTTTTGGACCCGACACTGCTACCAAAAATTAGGGCTTTTCACAAAAGAGGAATTTTTCAGTGAGCCCAGGATTGGATTGATATCCTCCCAAAATCAAAGTTAGGGATCAAATTAAAATCATTTGGTTGGACAGAACTCCAGAAAAGAAAAAACCTAATTTGCTACTGAACCAGCACTGCAAAATTTCAGCTCCAAATTCAGATCCGACATCTTGACCTGGTAAGATCTAAATATTTTGTATTTCAATTTAAGGTTCTCAGTTAAGATGTCTCATCATACCAAGCTTGATGAAAATCTTAAGGGAGATAATAACTTCTGAGCTTGGAAGTATAGGATCTCCCAGGTCCTGGAAGAAAATGAGTTGGACTCCTATATCAATGAGGAGGTTCCAGTCCCAGAGGGAGATGAGGCTAAGGCCTTACATAAGAAGAAGATGGTTATGGCAAAGAGAATCATTGCTGATTCTATCAAGGATCATCTCATACCATAGGTGTCCTCCCTCAAGACACCTAAAGCTATGTTTGATGCCCTAACCAAATTATTTGAAGGAAAGAACATAAACAGGAAGATAACTCTGAGAAACCAATTGAAGAATGTAAAGATCCAAAATGCTGAGACTATTCAGTATTACTTTACAAGGGTATCTCAGATCAAGGAACAGCTGGAAGTAGTAGATGAAGAAGTGGAAAATGTAGAGATTGTGATGACCACCTTGAATGGTCTCCCTAGATCATGGGACTCTTTCATTCAAAGGATCTATGCCAGAAAGAAGTTAGTCAAGTTCAACAAACTATGGGAAGAATACTCTCAAGAAGAAGCTTAGAAAGTTGCTTGAGAAGAGAAGATGAGAAGTGAAGATCAAGCACTCACAATTCACTCCAAGAAAATCAGGAGGAACCATCATCACTCTAAAGGTAAGATCTCACATCCTAGAAAAGATCTATTTGCCATTAGATGTTACACATGTGATGAGAAAGGTCACATATCCAGATTCTGCCCTAATAAAGGGAACTTAAAGAAGAAGAAGGAAAACAAGAGAAGACATCATGCTCATGCTGCAGAGGATGATGAACCTTCCACAAAGAGAGTCAGACAAGAAAGTGATTCTTCAAGTGATGAAGAATACGTGCTGATCTCCGCTCTTACAGGAACTGTTTCACATGGAAGAAATGATTGGCTCATAGATAGTGGTGCTTCCAAGCACATGACGGGATTCAAGAATCATTTGTGAAACTATCTGAACATGAGTCACCTCACAAGGTGAAACTTGGGGATGACTACCAGTATCCAATAAAAGGTACTAGTGAATCATCCTATATACTAGACTCTAGAAAGTCTATGAAGATGAAGAATGTATTATTTTTTCCAAGACTAAAGAAGAACCTTCTTTCCATATCTGCATTAGATGCAAAAGGAATGAGAGTTGCTTTCGTAGATGGCCAAGTTCTTATGTGGCCAGAAGGAAATATGTTTGACGATGCAATAGTGATTGGAGAACAAGAAGGACGTCTATACAAGTTGAAGGGTCAACCAAAACAAGCTTTTGTTCATGACAAAGTATATCCAAATGAACTTTGGCACCGAAGGCTTGCACATGTGCATTATAGAGCACTACCACTTGCAAGCAAAGTTGTTGAAGGTTTTCCAGAAATCCAAGCAAAACATGATGGGGTCTACAAAGAATGTGCAAAAGGAAAGAATACAAGGAAGACATTTCCAAGTAGCGAGAGCAAGGCAAAAGGAATCTTGGAAATCATCCACTCCGATGTATGCGGACCAATGTCATCAAATTCTCTAAGCAGGTATGCATACTATGTTTCTTTTATTGATGATTTTTCTAGGAAGACATGGATTTACTTCATGAAGAATAAAGATGAATTATTCAGCAAATTCAATGAATTCAAAGCCTTGGTCAAGAACCACACCGAAAAGAAGATCAAGAATTTTTGATTAGATAATGGTGGAGAATTCACTTCAAATGAGTTCAAAGAACTATGTAAAGACTCAGGGATTAACTAGGAGTTGTCCATTCCTTATAATCCACAACAGAATGGGATGGCAGAAAGGAAGAATAGAACTGTCATGGAATTTGCAAGAGCTATGCTTCATGATCAAGATATTCCTATGCATATTTGGGCAGAAGCAGCCAGAACAATAGTGTATGTACAGAATTGTACTCCACACAGAGTACTTGAGAAAAAGAATCCTGAAGAATTCTTCTTCATCAAGAAACCAGAAGTCATCCATCTCAGAATATTCAGCTATCCTATGTACATACACATTCAAAAAGAAAAGAGGACGAAGTTAGATCCTTCAAGAAAGAAGGGTATATTTGTGGGATACTCTAAAAGCACGAAGGCTTACAAACTATACTTCACAGGATTCAAGAAGATTGACATCAGCAGGGATGTAACATTTGACAAATATTCATCCTACATCAAATCCAGAAAGAAACCTGCTGAAGAACCTGAAGAAGCAGAAGCTCCCAGAATTCATGATACAATCATGAACGAAGAAACTCAAGAAGAAGATCAAGAATTTGAAGAACCACAAAGACTTGTAGATCCACCACAGGAGAAGAATCCTCACAAGAGGAAACCTGCTTGGGTATGAGAAATTATCCAAGGTGCGGAAAGATATGGCGTTCCAGAAGAGAATCTCAGAGAAAGAAAAAATACCAGATCTTGTTCCAGTTATGTAGCATTACTATGTGATTTTGTTGACAAAGAACCTTCCAATTATGAAGAAGCAACAGAACAAAAAGAATGGAAGGATGCTATGATCGAAGAGTATCAATCGATCATGAAGAATGATGTTTGGGATGTTGTCCCAAGACTAGAAGGGAATTCAGTTGTAACTTCCAAGTGGATCTACAAGATTAATCAATTATGCAGACGGTAGCATAAAGAAATATAAAGCAAGATTTGTTGCTCGTGGTTTCTCCCAGAAAGAAGGAATAAACTATGAAGAAACCTTTGCACCTGTAGCTAGATACACTTCCATCAGATTGGTACTTGCTCTGGCTATAGTGATGAAATGGAAGATACACCAAATGGATGTCAAGACTGCCTTCTTGAATGGTGTATTGGAAGAGGAAGTGTAAGTGGAATAGCCACTCGGTTTTGAGACACATGACAGGGAGTCTCATGTGTGTAGTTTGAAGAAAGATCTGTACGGTTTGAAACAGGCACCCAGGACAAGGTATGGCAGAATTGACAGCTTTCTATCTAGTTTGGGCTTTACCAAGAGTAAAGCAGATTCCAACCTTTACTACAAGGTTGAAGGTGGCAACCCAGTGATGCTTCTACTATATGTAGATGACCTATTTGTGACAGGTATGGATTGGTTGATTGCTGATACAAAGAGAAATATTTCTGCCGAGTTCGAAATGAATGACTTGGGTATGATGCATTATTTTCTAGGTATGGAGGTGTGGCAAAATATAGATGGAATCTTCCTTGGACAAGGGAAGTATGCAATAGAGATCTTGAAGAGATTTGGGATGATGGATTGCAATGCATTAACGACACCTATGGCATCGAATCTGAATCTATTGAGTGATGCTTCATCAGAGTTAATTGATGCCATGGTGTATCGTCAGATGATTGGGTCCTTGATGTATCTAATGAACAAGAGACCATATATTTGCTTTGCTATGAACACCTTGAGCCAATATTTGACAGATCCAAGACATGTTCACTTGACTGATACCAAGCACATTCTGAGGTACCTAAAGGGTACAGTTGATTATGGGCTCAAGTATAATACTGATCAAAAGATTAATTTGGAGGGTTATGTTGATTCAGATTGGGCAGGCAGTGCCATCGATGGGAAGAGTACTTTAGGGTGTTGCTTCAGTATGAGATCAGGTGTGATCTCTTGGTTTAGTAGGAAGCAATATTGTGTGGCACTAAGTACGGCTAAAGTAGAGTATGTTGTAGCTTGTTTAGCTAGTTGTGAGGTAGTATGGCTAAGGAAGCTACTCTCTAATTTATTTGATCTCCAGTTAGATGCTGCTTGTATATACTGTGACAACTAGAGTTGTGTAAAGTTGTTAGAGAATCCAGTATTCCATGACAAGTCGAAGCATATCGATATCAAGTATCACTATATCAGGGATATGGTGCAGACAGGAGCAGTGAAGCTCCAGTATGTTGCGATGAATGAACAAATAGGTGATGTATTAATGAATCCATTAGCTAGAGTGAAGTTTGAGTACTTCAGGGAGAAGCTTGGTGTTCTCCAAATCGAGATTCCTCCCAAGAGGAAGTTATGTGTCCATGCTGTGCTTTTCTGACATGGTGAGAGGATTGGTTCCTTCCATGGTCAGATGTAAGTGATGTTCCCTTCTGAATTCATGATAGGATTGGTTCCTTCCATGGTCAGATGTAAGAACTGTGACATGGTGAGAGGATTGGTTCCTTCCATTGTCAGATGTATGTGATGATGCCACAACCAGTATGAAAAAGGACTAGCTCTATGTAGCTGCCACATCTAGTATGAAAAAGGAATGGCTCTGTGAAGACACATCTAGTATGAAAAAGGACTAGCTCTGTGTAGCTGCCACATCCAGTATGAAAAATGACTGGCTTTGTGAAGACATATCTAGTATGAAGAAGGACTAGCTCCGTGTAGCTACCACATCCAGTATGAAAAAGGACTAGCTCTGTGAAGACACATCTAGTATGAAAAAGGACTAGCTCTGTGTAGCTTCCACATCTAGTATGAAAAAGGACTGGCTCTGTGAAGACACATCTAGTATGAAAAAGGACTAGCTCTGTGTAGCTGCCACATCTAGTATGAAAATGGACTAGCCTTGTGAAGACTCATCGAGTATGAAAAAGGACTGGCTCTGTGTAGCTACCACATCTAGTATGAAAAAGGACTAGCTATGTGAAGACTCATCCAGTATGAAATGGGACTGGCTCTATGTAGCTGCCACATCTAGTATGAAAAAGGACTAGCTCTGTGAAGACTCATCCAGTATGAAAAAGGAATGGCTCTGTGTAGATGATACATCTAGTATGAAAAAGGACTGGCTCTATAGATGTACATCCAACATGAAAAAGGGCTAGCTCTGTAGAGATTCCTATGATGAGAAGAATCAAGAGATAGCACCTGTGATGATGACCCAATGATGATCCATATTGAGTGGTGATGATCCAGATCCAATGATGATGATCCAGTAGTGATGATCCAGATCAAGTGATGATCTAGATCCAGTGATGATGTTCAGTGATGATCTAGATGGAGTGATGATCTAGATCCAGTGATGAAGATGACTTGAAGATAAAGATGACTTGAAGATGAATATGACTTGAATATGATGAGGACTCGATGATGATCCAGAATATACAGAGAAGAAGACTTGTGCTGAAAATTGTGTCGAAAGAATACATTCCTAGTTAAGAGGGATTTTTGATGTATATGTAACTTTAGAATGTATTTCACTTGTATTTCTTATATATTGTAACCCGATGTTTATTTCAGGATGTACTTGAGTCATTTCATGCCCCTATGTTCCCATCGGGAAGATCTATAATGTAAACAAGTCATGTCAAGTCATTGTGGGTAACCCTCCTATTGGTTAATGGTTAAAGTCCCTGTAGTTCTGGGGCACTAGGGTTATTAAACTCTCCTAGTGAGGTCGTCCCTAGTAGGGTTTAGTCAAGTTATGATTTAGTCTAAATAGAGAGCTGGCCTCTCTATTTAACACACATCTCATACACACTCGAGTGTAGTGCATAGTTGAGGAAGGAGAAGACACTGGGGCTAGATAAGAAGACGGTTACCGCTGTTGTTCATGTTGGATCCATCCACATAGCCTCTGTTGTTCATGCTGGGGGCACACACTCAACTGCTGCAAAGCATGTTGATCCTAACCATTCAGCCTCTGTTGTTCATGTTGGTGGTGCCCGTCCAACCTCTACAAGTCATGTTGGACCCAATCTCTCAGCCTCTGATAGTCATGCTGGGGGCAGTCTCTCAGCCTCTGTGGTTCATGCTGAAGACAATCTGTCAGCCAATACGAGTCATGTTGACACTATTGAAAAGACTACCCATTCAAAACACAAGCCCAAGTTTCCTTGTAAGCTTTGTGAGGGAGACCACCTTACTTATAAATGTCCTTCTATTGCGGAGGTGGGAAAAGTTTGGGTTCATGGTCATCCCGTTTTTGAACATCCTGAATCTTTTCAACAACCAACCTCTCTTATTCAGGTTGGACCCAGTCTTCTAGCCTCTGTAGTTCATACTGGGGGCAAACTCTCATCCTCTGCAGGTCATGTTGAGAGCAAACAGTCAGCCACTACTAGTCATGTTGACACAGTTGAGAAAACTGGTCATTTGAAGTGCAAACTTAAGTTCCCTTGTATGCTATGTGAGGGAGATCATCTTACTCACAAGTGCCCTGCTATCACAGAGGTGCGAAGAGTGTGGTCCAAAACTCAAGATTCTCCTTCTCCTAAACAACCTATAGTTTCTCAACAACCTATTCAACCTTTGGTTGATCAAGTGGTCGAACCAATCTCAAATTTGGTTGATCCCACTCTTCTTTCGCAGAGTGATCCTGATGTGATTGAACGAATGGCATCTTTGTTCAATCCCACTCTCCCTTCGGAGAGTGACTTTCATGAAGCGGTTGAATCGATTCCATTATCAATCAATCCCACTCTTCCTTTGGAGAGTGAAGTGTCTACTAGTCACATTTTCTTCACTGCTAGTTCAGAACTTAATGAATAAGGGGGCGTTGAACTTGCTTCGGATCAACCCCCACCAAGCTCTCGGATTGCTTCCTTTGATTGCGA
>LPNX010826023.1:1140805-1164810 GCA_001517045.1 Pseudotsuga menziesii | reverse complement strand
GTCTTTCCTTTATTGATTCCCAGTGTTTCTATAGACACTACCCCGCCACAGGTGAACTATGTGGCCTCTTGTCCTTTATGTTCAATTGCTACTGAGAAGTAGCCTCTGTTTTCATGCTTACCTTCTCAAGACTTGGTCCCTGCAGTTGATCGGGTGAGTCATCCTATACAAACTATAGAACCTTCTCTCTATTATGTTGATCCGTTTGAAAGTTTAGACATGTGTCCTATCTCGGATGATCTCCTTCCTTCGGATGAAGTCTTCCTAGAGTCTTTGATACAGTCTAACCTTCTTTTAGATGTTGGTTCAGTTGTGACTAAGTCTAACCCTCATTTTCCTGGTAAGCCTGACCTTTCTTCTTATGTTAGTCTTGTTGAGTCTTTTGATTCTTCCTTCGACCAGCAAGTCAGTGATCCTGATGAGTTTGATTTTTCTTATGAATTTTTCAACTCCTGTGATATTGAGTTTGTTCCTACAGACTCTATCTCCCTTCTTTATTTTTTCTCTCCTTCTTAGGTTGATCTTATTGATTATAAACCCTCGATCCTTGGTTCTATAGAATCTTCTCCGATTGATTCTGCCTTGACTTTACCTTTTATAGAAGATAGCAAAGTCACATGTGTTTTTGCCAAAGTGACCCGCATCGGATCGTTTCTTCTGAATATGATTCTGATGTTGTTGTTTCTTGGAGACAGGATTTTTAGTTGGATTCACAACTGTTTATTGGCCTCGCCTTGTTGTTCAAGTCGTAATTGCATTTGCATGTTCCTTGCTCATGCTTATGAGCCTGATGTCAGCTTCCATGCTTTTAGCTCATTGTATAAGCCCTCATCTTTGTTCTCATCATCGCTAAGCCTTGTATCATTTTGCCTTTGCAACTTGACACCCTCTACCTTGAGGAGACATTCCCCGAGTGTCCTTATCTTTCTCACTTTCCTTGCATTATGCATAGGTCTATTCCTTGCACTTGGAACTATTTTCACCTGCCTTTGACACTCATCTCCTCGCATTTAGAGAATTTTTTCTTCTCTCCTTTGAGCTTGTTAAAAACAATAAGGAGGCCGCGAGTTGACTTTTCTGGACTCGTTAAAACTTCACGAGAAATATTTTGAGTTTCTTTAGGCGCAAGTCTGACTCCTCAAAATAGACTTGACTGCCGAGTAAACTTGTCCGTTCAGGCTCGTTAAGAATATGTGAACGGGCATCCACATTGGTGGTAGGTTATCTCTTTCTCGGACCATGTGGAATAATACAAGAAAGGATCCCTCTCTTTTCTTTTTAATTGAGAAGATTATTCTCAGGCATAGGTTTATCTCTTTTCCAGACCTGAGGGACTAAACTTACGGAAAAGGAACCCCTGGTATGAGCTTAGTTTTCTCTTTTTCGTGCTCTGGACCAAAACATGAAAAAGATTCCAAGTGTACTTTATGTCTTTGTCATGCTCATCAAACCCTAAAGAACAAAGCATAGAGTTTATTGTTGTAAGCCCCATTTCTCGTTATCAAATGGATCTTTCCGAGTGATATGCTTCTTTTGAAGGAGCGTTGGGTAGGTGGTAATTTAACCTTTTTTGGACCTTCCTGACTAAGTACAAAAAAGGTGTGCCTTTTCTTCTTCGGAAGTTAAGAGAGTTCTTCTTTGGTTTGTTTTATACTTTTTCGGCCTCAGGAGACTAAATTGTATGAAAAAGGACCCCCCTGGAGTCTTCTTTGGAGTTTTTGGACTCTCTAAACTATGAAAACACCGTCGAGCATGTACTAGTTCGGACTCGTAAAATCCACGAATCAGTGCTTTATCAAGCATTCTTCTTTCTTTTCTTCGAGCTTGCAAAAAATGAAGATGGTCCTGAGTTTGCTTTCCTAGACTCATTAAAATTTAATAGGGAAGGTAAGGAAGAAGTTTTCTCTTGTTTTTAGTAATGGAAGCATGTCATCCTTGAACATAGCACTCTTTGTTTTTCGATATCCATGCTTCAGTGTTCACTTGTGTTTAGCTATCACTTTGAGTTTCTTACTCCTCCTCTTGTCCGTTATACCTGGGGAATCTGATCATGTCTCCTACATGACAGATAAGTCTAGTTGTTCTCTTTATAAGTTATACGCTGCCTTGGGTCATCTCTGTGGTGTGCTCACTATTCAAGGACTTTTCTCAATGTCTGTTTTATATCCCGATCCCATCATTGTTATATCTGTTATCTATTTGTGTCTCCCTTCTTTTGCCCAGTTCCTAGTCACTCTTGTGATCCGTTGGAGGATCTATTTCCTTCTTTATCACAGCCTGGTTCCATTTCAGCACTTCCTGATGACGAAGACCTAGAGTTTTGACGATGGTACCTCAGGATTCACTTTCATCATTGATGAATTCCTTTGCTTCAGTTGTTGATTATCATCTATTGATTGAAAAACTGTTGAATCCTTTCCATGTTCGACTTCAGCTTACCCTTATCCACATGGCTTGGATTGTACTGGTTCTTTGGGATCCTTTATGAAGACCTTAGTTCCTCACCTATGGACTAAGTTGTGCAAGATTATGTTCTATTCCTATACATAGCTTCCAGATCTTTGAAGACTCATTATTGTATATTGTGGCTTCGATCCACTTTTGTAATATACGTGGTTTTCTACCCATATTATATGATGTACTCAAATATTGTCAAGGAGCTAGTGTTCCAGTAAATTGAACATAGCATCCTCAGATGTAACTTTGTATATGACATTACTATGTCTTTGTTTCAGGTACTCTCTCTGCTCCATTGGATTTTTGAGTTCTCTAAAGATTATGATTATAATGTATTTCGGCCATCGTTTCCCTCTTCCCTCACACATTAGGGGGAATCTGTTATCCATCTGAATGGCACCTCTCCGTCCGAGTGCCGACATCCCTCATGTTAGCACACAAAAGGACATCTATGGATTGAGTTTTTCCCATAACACTATAGATTGGCTTACTATAATACATTCCTCCTCCATCCAGCTGGTTACTTTTCCATTTTGCTATGTTAAGTTGTATTCGCGACTCTTCATATATCCAACTCGCGCATCATTCGCGAGTGTCGGTTGATGCAAGTCACCAATGGATGTATTCGCGTGTTGCTATTATAGCAACTCGCGGATCATTCGCGGGTTGTCCTTCTACATACCCGTGAATATGTCCCTTGACATTTAAAAATAAAAACACGCGCTGATTTGAGATTAGTTGAGCCATTTCCCTTAATCCTCTTAACTGTCTCAACCTCCTCAACCTTCGAAACTGCCTTATTTCCTCCATATAAATATAGGCCTTGGGGAGGGTGTTTGATATATAGACTTGGAGAGCAAAGTTATGCTGGTGGATTGTATACAGAAGTCTTTGGAGCTGTGGAACTCCGAATCCTTTGGCTACAGAGGAGTCCTTGTCTCAAGCGTTGGGTTGTAACCTGAACTCTTTCCATTATTGATAATAAAGAGAATCCTTCTTCCATATGTGTTTCATGTATCTTGGTTTGATAAATTTTTATGTTTCTACATTTTATATATGATTTATTTAACCTGCTTATATATATATGAATCATCTTGTATCTGGAAGATTGACTCTTGACAGGTGAAAGAGGAGCAACCTTGAAGACTTTGGAGAAGAAGCAGAACAGAAGAGGACTAGCAAGGATCGACCTTCGTTAATCTAGTAAGTCTTCCTTATCCTCCTATTTCCTTTGCTATACTCTAGATTCAATTGTCTGCAAGTTAATTGAGTATGTTGGTAACCCCAGACCTTCGGTTATAAGGTGTATAATCCTGTACAATAGCCTTACACAAAAATAAATTGGACATGGCTAAGAGGATTATTGTTGATTCAATCAAGGATAACCTCATACCAAAGGTGTCCTCCCTAAAGACACCTAAATCAATGTTTGATTCCATGACCAAGCTATTTGAAGGGAAGAACATAAACTTGAAGATGAGTTTGAGGAACCAGTTGAAGAATGTGAAGATAATGCATAGACCATTCAGTCATACTTTACAAGGGCCTCCCAAATCAAAGAACAACTTGAAGTAGTGGATGAAGAAGTGGAGAACATAGAAATTGTGATGACCACCTTGAATGGTCTCCCTAGGTCATGGGACTCTTTCATTCAAGGGATTTGTGCTAGAAGAAAGCTAGTCACCTTCAGTAGACTATGGGAGGAATTCTCACAAGAAAAATCTTGGATAGTAGCCCAAGAAGAAAAGATGGGAAGCGAAGATCAAGCTCTCACAATACACTCCAAGAAAAACATGAGCGACTATCATCATCCCAAAGGTAAGCATTCTAACCCAAAAGATAACTCTAGTATAAAAAAGGTATATCTAAATACAGATGCTTTACATGTGATGAAATAGGACACTTTATGAGAGATTGTCCCAAGAATAAGAATAGCTCTCAAAAGAAGAAGGACAACAAAACAAGAAATCATTCTCACACTGCAAAGGATGATGAACCTGTTAGCACTCCAAGAAACTACTTAGTGGTTATGGCTAAGTATGCTTGGTAACTTGAGAAATCATGTTTTTTGTGTTTTCTGAAAAGGTGGATTGATGGGATACCAAAATAGCACGATGGAGAGATTGCTTATCAAAATAGTTAAATGAGCCAGTGCTCTTAGAAACTGTAAATCAGATGCAATATAAAAAGAAAGGTATGGAGAATACTATTCAGATCACCAAGTACATTGGGCATGCAGGGTCATACTAAACAGCAAAGAATTCCTTCATTCAAGTTCATGAGCATAAAGCTGAGCTAAACCTAAACCAAGTACAGAACCATTCAAGTTCATGAGCATAAAGCTGAGCTAAACTTAAACAGAATACATAAAAGAAAGATGGATGAAAAGTCTGATACAGAAACAAAAGGAAACTGTGATTTTTATTGGAATAAGCAACCAAAGCATAGGCCAAAATTTCTCCAAGCTCGAACCCCCTAACAGTATGAGTGCTTAGGCTTTTAAAGCTTTTACAAAGTAGTTTCAAGATCCTAAAAACATGGATCTTGTTTGAGTTAACACTAGTAAACTAGAACAACAAAAGTAAAACATAGGGAATGATCCCTAAAATCAAGGAAATGATGATATGCAGATCTCCTTTCAAAAGCTCGGTGGTTGATGAAGTGAAGTAGCCTTCCAAGGCTCGGTGGACTGAGTTGGGCGCACCACAGATTTGAATTTAATGATGTGGCAGTCGACTTTTAGTGCTGTTTCCTCATAAAGATTCTTAAAAGCTGGGAAGACTGACTTTCTTTGCCACATGTTCTGTTTGAATTGTTAACATCTTCCTCTATGCAATTTTATCATCGCATTGGATATTCTCATACCCTTTGATATCACTTGCACGCATGGAAAAGGTAAACCTCTATGTATGGGAAGTAATGACCTACACATTAGTGTATTACTCTATTTGCATGTTGAATGCCTGTGTATTGTAGATAATGACTTCTGCGCATGGTTAATCCCTTTTCCCTCTTGTAATTCACCGATTGTCTTTGTTTTTATTTCTTGAGAATAACTTTGTTTTATATTTTGAAACTGGAAGGAAAGTAAGCAATTCTAAACAAAGGTGTCTGCTCTGAATGCCAATCATCCCTCCTAATTCGACCAGTTCTTCAAATGTCATATTATCTGGATCAAGAATGTCTTGCCATGTACCGTGAGAACCGCTGCTCCCAACACGATGTCCTCTGCTGCACTTTTCAATACTAGCAACTCCCACCATGTTAGAACTATATCCATTGAAAATTCTGCCTTCCGTAAAACATTTGTTAGTGCTTCATCATTAATGACCTGTGAGTTGTTGGCCAAGCCTCTGTTGCTATCCATCATATTAATTAAATGTTCATCCCCTTCATACATCTGAGTATGACCATTATTGGAGTTACTGCTAGCAGAGCCTATGGAAACCAAGTAGGGGAATGTGATTAATCCAAGGAAGTTGAGAAAGCAAAGGAGACTTATTGCCTTGAAAAACAACGTCCAATCCTTTCGTCAGGCCAGAGACTGAAAGTTGCTACTCTAGTGTTCCCGGCAAATCTTATAGATAGGAAGACATTCTATATAGGGCATAACATAATGGACCACTAACACCACAGAGATCAGAAGTAGTAGTTGGGCTGTAGCACATAGAAAAGTCTACGGAGATAAACAAAAATAGTAGAAAACAACTACCAGAGCCAGGATTATAGTAATTGTGTGCTTCTCATTTCTCCATAGGAGTACCTCTGCAACTCTTTCAATACTGAGCAATTTGTAAGGCTTGTATGGTTCATGAAGTCTCCACTCGTTACACGAAACACTCGTCCACATTTCCAGCTTGTGCAAATGCGTTTATCAATGCACCATACACAACTTCATCTGCCTTGATCGCTGCTATCTGATCTGTCTGCAAACGGGTTGTGACTTAATCCACAGCTAGAATCATGGTTCGATTAGATGCCAGATAACTTTGACCTGTCAGATTTTCCAAAATGCAAAGACTTTTCACCACGCCCAGGACACCTGCAGTCGGTCTTGGGGTTTGACTCAGCGCTGGTTTTATTTATATATCCATCTATGAATTGACATGTGGACTGGAATTCAATGATTAATATGTAGCTTAATATTTGGCACATTCAAGAGCACGACATTTAAATTTTGATCATGGAAACACTTTCGGCAGCTAAATTCATTCTGGCAAACCGTATTAGCTGCCGAAACTGGCCTGTTTCGGCAGTTAAGTAAACTTCCATAGACTTGGTTGATTGCCGAAAGCTGAAATTTTGAATTTTGAAAGAAATGACTCACAGAAATAAATTTTTGACTCATTCTATCACCCAAAATGACGGTGGTCATTTTGGGAGATAACAGAACCTTCCAGAAAGAGAATCAAACAAGAAAGTGATGATTCTTCAAGTGATGAAGAATATGTTCTGATTTCTTCCCTCACAGGAACTATCACACATGGGAGAAAGGATTGGCTTATCAATAGTCGAGTTTTTAAGCATATGACAGGATTCAAAGAATCATTTATGAAATTATCAGAATATGAGTCACCCCACAAGGTGAAACTTGGGGATGACTACCAATATCCAATAAAAGGTAGTGGTGAATCCTCCTACAAGTTAGACTCTAGAAATTCTATGAAAATGAAGGATGTCTTGTTTGTACCAATACTAAAGAAGAACCTTCTCTCCATCTCTGCATTGGATGCAAAAGGAATGAGGGTTGCATTTGTAGATGTCCAAGTTCTTATGTGGCCAAAGGGAAATACTATAGATGATGCAGTTGTGATTGGAGAGAAAGAGGGAGGATTATACAAGATAAAGGTCCAACTAGAACAAGCCTTGGTCCATGAATCAATAGAGCCAAATGAACTTTGGCACAGAAGGCTTGCACATGTGCACTATAGAGCACTACCACTTGCAAGAAAAATTGTTGAATGTCTTCCAAAAATATAGGCAAAGAATCAAGGTTTTTGCAAAGGATGTGAGAAAGGAAAGAACACAAAGAAGACACTTCCAAGCAGCGAGAGAAAGGAAAAATGAATCTTGGAAATAATCCACTCTGATGTATGCAGTCCGATGCCATCCAGTTCATTGAGTGGGTATGTATACTATGTTTCTTTCATTGATGATTTTTCTAGGAAGATATGGATATACTTCTTGAAGAACAAAGATGAAGTATTTAGCAAGTTCAACGAATTCAAGGCCTTGATCGAGAAACACACATAAAAGAAGATCAAAACCTTTCGATCAGACAATGGAGGAGAATTCACATCAAATGAATTCAAAGATTTATGTAGATATTCAGGGATTAAGAGGGAGTTGACCACTCCATATAACCCACAATATAATGGGGTTGCAGAAAGGAAGAATAGAATGATCATGGAAGCTACAAAGGAAATGCTTCATGATCAAGATCTTCCCATGCATCTCTTGGCAGAAGCTTCCAATACAACACTGTATGCACAGAACCATACTCCACACAAAGTACTCAAGAACAAGACACCTGAAGAAGTTTTTTTCTGCAAGAAACCAAAGGTCAACCATCTAAGAATATTTGGTTGTCCAGTGTACATACACATTCCACAAGGAAAGAGGACAAAGTTAGATCCTTCTAGAAAGAAGGGTGTATTTGAGGGATATAGTGAAAGCTCAAAAGCTTATAGAATATACTTCCCAGGATTCAAGAATATCAATATTAATAGAGACATAACATTTTATGAAGACTCGGCTTACAATAAATCTAGAAAGAGACCAGTTGAAGAATCTGAAGAAATAGAAGTACCCACAATTCAAGATACAACTATGAATGATGCATATCAAAATGAAGATCGAGAAATAGAAGAACCCCAGGAACCTATAGATCCACCCCATGAAAAGAATCCTCACAAGAGGAAACCTGCATGGGTATGAGATGCTATCCAAGGTGCAGAAAGATATTGGGCTCTAGAAGAAATGCACAAAGAGAGGAAAAGAACCAGGTCCTACTCTGGTTATGTAGCCCTATTATGTGACATCATCGATAAAGAACCTTCCATCTATGAAGAAGAGGCATACAAGAAATAATGGGAGGATGCTATGATCGAGGAGTACCAATCGATAATGAAGAGTGATGTCTGGGATGTTGTCCCTAGACTAGAGGGGAAGTCTATTGTGACTTCCAAGTGGATCTACAAGATCAAGCATGATGTAGATGGTAGCATAGAGAAATATAAAGCAAGATTTGTGGCTCATGGCTTCTCCCAGAAAGAAGGAATATATTATGAAGAAAATTTTGCACCTGTAGCTAGATACACTTCCATCATATCAATACTTTCTCTGGTTGTAGTAATGAAACAGAAGATACACCAGATGGATGTCAAGACTTCTTTCTTGAATGGTGTAGTGGAAGAGGAAGTGTACGTGGAGCAGCCACTCAGTTTTAAGACACATGATAGGCAGACTCATGTGTGTAAATTGAATAAAGACTCATACGGTTTGAAACAGGAACCCAGGACATGGTACAACACAATTGACAACTTCCTATCCAGTTTGGTCTTTACCAACAGTAAAGAAAATTCCAACCTTTACTACAAGGTTGAATAAGGGAACACAGTGATACTCCTATTATATGTAGATGATGTATTTGTAATAGGTGTATATGGGTTGATTGATGATACAATGAGGAAGCTTGCTGCCAAGTTCGAGATGAAGGACTTGGGTATGATGCACTATTTTTTAGGCATGGAGGTGTGGCAGAGTACAGATGGAATCTCCCTGGGACAAGGTAAGTATGCAGTAGAGATCCTGAAAAGGTTTGGGATGATAGACTGCAAGGACATGAACACACATATTACATCGAACCTGAAGCTATTGAGTGATGCTTCATTAGATTCGGTTGATGCTACGATGTATTGTCATATGATTGGGTCCTTGACGTACCTGATGAATACAAGACCAGATATTTTCCTTGTTATGAACACATTGAGCCAGTTCCTGATGGATTCAAGACATGTTCACCTGATTGTTGCAAAGAATATTTTGAGGTACCTGAAAGGTATAATTGATTATGGGCTCAAGTATGAGGTGAATCAGAAGATTAACTTGGGAAGGTTATGTTGATTCAGATTGGGTAGGAATTTCCATTAATAGGAATAGAACTTCGGGGTGTTGCTTTAGTATGGGATCAGGTGTGATCTCTTAGTTTAAAAGAAAGCAGTCTTGCATGGCACTGAGTACAACCAAAGCAGAGTATGTTGTAGCTTGTTTAGCTAGTTGTGAGGTAGTGTGGTTGAGGAAGATACTATTTGATTTATTTGATATCCAGTTGGATGCTACTTGTACATATTGCGACAACTAGAGTTGTGTGAAGATGTCGGAGAACCTGGTGTTCCATGACAAGTCGAAGCATATCGATATCAAATATAAATATATCAGGGATATGGTGCAGAGAGGAGCAGTCAAGCTCCAGTATGTTGCGACAGACGAGTAGATAGATGATGTGTTGGCCAAGCCATTGGCCAGAGTGAAGTTTGAGTACTTCAGGGAGAAGCTTGGTGTTCTCCAAATCGAGGTTCCTTCCAAGGGGAAGTGATGAGTCCATGAGCCATTCTGACATGGTGGTAGGCTAGGCATCCCATGGTCAGATGTAAGTGTAGTTCCATTCTGACATGGTGGTAGGCTCAGCCTCCCATGGTCAGATGTAAGTGCAGATCCATTCTGACATGATGGGAGGATGGGCCTCCCATGGTCAGATGTAAGTGCAAAGCCTTTCTGACATGGTGGCAGGCTGGGCCTCCCATGGTCAGATGTAAGTGCAGAGCCTTTCTAACATGGTGGCAGGTTGGGCCTCCCATGGTCACATATAAGTGTTGAGCCTTTTCGACATGGTGGCAGGATGGGCCTCCCATGGTTGGATGTGAGTGCTAGGCCTTTCTAACATGGTGGCATGTTCGGCCTCCGATGGACAGATATAAGTGTTGGATGATACTTTCTAACATGGTGGCAGGCTGGGCCTCCCATGGTGATATGTGAGTGTTGGGCCTTTCTGACATGGTGGCAAGCTAGGCCTGCCATGGTCAGATGTGAGTGCTGGGCATTCCATTCTGACATGGATACTAGATTTGTTCCTACCATGGTCAGATGTAAGTGTTGGGTGGTCCTTTCCGACATGGTGGTAGGTTGGGCCTCCCATGGTCAGATATAAGTGCTAAAGAAGATGAAGACCTACCTAGAGGCTAGGCCTACAACCATCATGAAAAAGGGTTAGCTTTGTATAACTTCTTATGATGAGTAGAATTGATAGATAGAACCGGTTGATCGAGATAGTGGAAGTAGTGATGATGACGATCTAGTGATGATCCATCTTTGATGATGATCTAGTGATCATCCAGCTTTGATGATGATCCAGTGATGACCTAGCTTTGATGATGATCTAGTGATGATCCAACTTTGATGATGATCCAATGATGATCCAGTTTCGATGATGATCCAGTGATGATCTAGACTTGATCCAGAGAAGAAGACTTGTGTTGATGAATTGTGTCAAGAGAATACTTTCCAAGTTAAGAGGGAGTTTTGATGTATTTGTAACTTCAAAATGTATTCACTTATGTATTTCACATATTGTATTTGATTAGTCCCCAATGTTCCTATCGAGAGAATCAATAATGTAAACAAGTCATGTAAAGTCATAGAGGTTAACCCTCCTGGAACACATACTATGGATGAATGAATCCCAAGGTCTAGTGAGACCATTGAGAGAAGTCATAATTAGATCATCTTCATCAAGGGAATCTCCAATGGCTTCTAGTTTCTCCTTAAACTGGGAGACCCTTGTGAAGTAGTCTTGCATGTATTCTCCTTGGAACATCTTGGTAATCTTGAATTGAGTTCTCAAATTCATCTTTCTACTGATGTTCCTTCCTTCATACATATTGGCTAGGGAAGCATACATCTACTTTAGGGTCCTCTTGGATGAATCTTGAGGAATCAAGTGGTCTTTGATAGAATCAACAATGATCTTTTTTTCCCTAATTAGGTCCTTCATGTGATTCTCCTTAGCTTCATCATCTTCACGATCTGCAACTTCTTCCTTGATGTATTTGGAAATATTATTCTCTTTAAGAATAAGTCCAGTCCTATATTTCCATGATCAAAAATTATCTATGCCTTATAGCTTATCCTCAAGCTTAGTGCTTGGGGCCATCTTATCCAGGAGGTCACCAAAAAATGAAATTTCTCAAAATGAAAAACTGACCTTACCAGGAGATGTGCTTGACTGAGGTGAATTGACTAGTACACTTGGTTTCTGCATATTCCAAATTTTCACCTCTCGAAATTGACTTGCGAAATTATGATCTACACTTTCTGCAGTTTTCTGGTTTTTTGCATTTTTCTCGTCCAAAGTAAAACTAGATTTTGACTTTCCCAAATATCTATCCACTCAAATGTTTTAATAGAGGGCTCAATAGATGAATCCTATGGAGGCGAAAATTTCTATGTAATCAGTTTTCCAAAATTTCAACTTTGACAAAACCCATAATTTCTTGCTAGAGGGAGAAGAGAAAGAGTTTTTGTTAATTTTTCTTAAATTTCTTAGATGAATCTTAAAACAATTAGTCACTAGTAGATCACTCAAAGAAAAACATGCACATAAATAGAATAACACAAGAACACAAAGATTTTCCTCAGGGAAACCATAAGGGAGAAAACCCTGCAAAACTTCCTTAGTATAGAACTCAACCAGTTCAATGTAAAACCTAAACAACTGCTTCTCTCTCTTTTTTGGCGCACTAATGCTTCTCTCTCTTGCTAAGACAGCTTGAGTGAGTGAGTAAAAATTAAGGGGAGTGCCTCCAAATTGACCTATATTCTAGCAGCTCCAAATTCTCTAACTGACTGGGCCCACTTGTACAACTTGACACCACAAATAACATTTATTATATTGACATTTGGGTACTATTGACCTGACTTACATTCAGAGGTTTACATTTCTTCTTTCAATGAAAATAACAAGACCAAACTCATGTCCCAAAGGAGGAATACAATACATCTAGGATATATTCCGAAGTTACAATAATTTAACACTCCCTCTTAACTAGGTAGGTATTCAGCCATATAAAAAACTGCTACGATAACTGTACAATTTTCTAGTGAGACACTATATGTCGTAGGAATTTTTGGAACATTGTCTAACATATTCATCATCGATCTCAACCAAATAATCTTATGTAATCTTTGTCTTTTGTATGTTCATGGAAATATTCTATTGTCTTCTACTGATTCATCTTCTGGATCATCTTCTATCAGTATGTAAATAATGAGTCATCTTCCTATATATTCTTCTTGAAGCATAAGTATGTGAATATTGAATCATCGTCTATCTCATCAAAGTATAAATGTTGAATCATATTCTTTCTCATCATTGTATGAGTACTGGATCATCTTCTATAGGATCAGTATGTGAATACTGAGACTTCATTTGTAACTTCATTATTTGCAACATCTGTGTATGGACATTATTAACATCAACAACATCATTATCATGTTAGTGCTAAAAACTCAAACAACAAATAATGCTAGATCATCATCTCCATCACCAACATAGATATGTTGGAACATTGAAACCATCACCAGTATAGCAATATTGAAGTAACATATATCGACGGTCATCATTGTAACATCACTAATACAAACTCAATCAATCAATTGATCAATCATCAATACTGAAGAAAATAGACATCACAACAATACTGAATATCAACATCTCAACAATCATCAATATAACAATACTGCAAAAATCGTTAAACAACTAAACATCCATCATCAAAAATTAATAGCCAATAGTATAGCAATACTGAGGATACATCTTTCCCTTCAACGTCTTGGAGCAGCATCATAGTAAGTTCTCTGGTAGATTCATCAGGGCATTTTGTCTAGCTTACTAGCTCTTTCGAGCCAAACAATCCTAGTTAGATAGATGGATCTCCCTGGGGACCTATTGTAATCACTCAGATCAATAAGTTACCAATAATACAAATAAAGAATCTGTTGTACAGGATTACACACCTAATAACCATAAGCCTGGGGTTACCAACATACTCAATCAACTTGCAGACAATTGACTCTAAAGTGCAGTAAAGGAAATAGGAGGATTAGAAATACTTACTTGATTAATGAAGGTCGATCCTTGCTAGTCCTCTTCCACTCTGCTTCACCTTCAAAGTCTTCAAGGTTGCTCCTCTTTCACCTGTCAAGAAACAGTCTTCCAGATACAAGATGATTCATATATATATAAGCAGGTTAGATAAATCACATATAAGATGCAGAAACATAAACATTTATCAAACCAAGATACATGAAACACATATGGAAGAAGGATTCTCTTTATTATCAATAATGGAAAGAGTTCAGATTACAACCCAATGCCTGAGACAAGGACTCCTATGCAACCAAAGGATTCTGAGTTCCACTGCTCCAAAGACTTCTGTATACAATCCACTAGCATAACATTTCTCCCCAAAAGTATATCCCTAACACCCTCCCCAAGGCATGTATTTATATGGAGGAAATAAGGCAGTTTCAAAGGTTGAGGAGGTTGAGACAATTAAGAGGATTAATGGTAAATGTCTTAACTAATCTCAGATTATCGTGTGTTTTTATGTTTAAATGTTAAGGGACATATTCATGGGTATCTAGAAGGACAACCCGTGAATGATTCACGACTTCCTATAAGAGCAACCCGCGAATACATCCATTCGTGACTTGCTGCAACTGACACTCATGAATGATGCACAAGTTGTATATATGGAGATTCGTGAATACAACCTAACATAGCAAAATGGCAAAGTAATCAGCTGGATGGAGGAGGAATGTATCATATAGTAAGCCAATTTATAGTGTTTTGGGAAAACCTCTATCCATAGATGTCCTTTTGTGTACCAACATGAGGGATGTCGGCACTCGAACTGAGAGGTGCCATTCAGGTGTATAACAGATGCCCCCTAATGTGTGAGGTCAGAGGGAAGTGATGGCCGAAATACATTATAATATATAGCTTTGGAGAACTCAGAAATCCAATGGAGCAGAGAGAGTACCTGAAGCAAATACAAAGTTACATCTGAGGATGCTATGTTCAATTTACTGGAACATTAGCTCCTTTACAATATTTGAGTACATCATATGATACGGGTAGAAAACCATGTATATTACAAAGGTGGATCGAAGCCACAATATACAATAATGATGAGTCTTCAAAGATCTGGAAGCTATGTAGATGGATAGAACATAATCTTGCGCAACTTGGTCCATATGTGAGGGACTAAGGTCTTCATAAAGTATCCTAAAGAACCAGTACAATCCAAGCCACGTGAATAAGGGTAATCTAAAGTCGAACATGGAGAGGATTCAATAGTTTGTCAACCAATAGGTGATAATTGAAAATTGAAGCAAAGGAATTCACCAATAATAAAAGTGAATCCAGAGGTACGATCGTCAAAACTCTAGGTCGTTGTCATCAGGAAGTACTGAAACGGAACCATGTTGTGATAAGGAAGGAAACAGATCCTCCAACGGATCACAAGAGTGACTAGGAACTGGGCAAAAGAAGGGATACACAAATAGATAACAGATATAACAGTGATGGAATCAGGCTATAGAGCAAACATTGGGAAGAGTCCTTGAATAGTGAGCACAACTGTTGCACCTGCAACAACTTCCCAAAATTCTGAAAAATTTTGGGGACCCTCCTTTGTTTTGGATTAGCCTGTTTTTCTTCCCTAGTTTGACGCAATGATTTCTCAGAATGTTTTAATGCTTGGATTGCTCTGCTTGTTGCCTTGAAGAGCCATTGGAAACCAGCCGGATTGCTGCTGTTGAACGTACTTGAAGCCTTATTGAAATCGAAAGTTGTTTTGTTTTTGTTTTCTGCCGTTGCAGCTATTTTCAAGTTCCCCCCCCCCCCCCCCCCCGATTGAAGAACCTTTTGACTGCCGATCTTTTATTTACGGTGGGTGCTTTTCTGATTAGGAATCGGATGATATTTTAATCTTTCATCCCACCGTTGTGGATGCTTTTGAGCTTTCACCATCCGATTTTAAATCCTCCCGATGTCCGACGCAGGTAACAAAAGTGGAAGCTTTCACCATCTTCTATCCCGTCGTTGCGGCTGAATCTGAGCTTTCACCTCCCGATTGGAAATCCGTCCGACGGCCGATCGTCCGATTATTACCCGCCATACGTGCATACCCGGCTTGGTAGACATTGTACCCTTCCACCGTTGCAGAGGGAAGACCACTCTCGGCTGCCGATATGAAAATCCTCCGACACCCGATTTCTTGTCTCCTTGAACGTGTGAGAGTTTATATATACGGGGACGACGGGTCGGTTTTTATATTGTTATTTTTCGCTGCCGAGCACTGTCGCGTTGAGCACTATTGCGCTGAGTTGTCATTCTCTAGAGAGAAGAAGGCCCCGCTGTCGCTGTACCAACTTCCAGGTGGCAGAGGTAGAATTCCGACCGTCGTCGACTCACCGTATTCGCTGGGTTACCAAGTAGGTCTTTTTGATCATTTTCCCGTTACACTTAAACTATTATTGGTTTTCTCCCGTGGTTTGGATGTTCCCGGCAGTTTCCCTCACCCAGCTAGGTCTTAAGCTTATATATTTTATCTTTTGACCATGTGGGGGGTGGTTTAAAATTCTGAGCAGTTCTGTCTTGTCGCCCTATTTAGATTACCGCCTCGTGTGCATAGGAGTTGAGGGGTTTCGGCGCAGACGACCGTTACACCATCTGCGCCAAACCTTCCTGCACAGTCATGATAGGCAGAGGATAGACAGGTCTTGGGATGGCTTTAAAGGTTTTGGTCGACTGTTGTTTCCGTGGCGCATTACCCGGCCTTGCACCATAGTCGTTTCACCTATGCGTTTCTGCTCGGCCTCGCCGAATCTTGATGTTGGACCCGTAGTTTGCTGGGGGGGGGGGGGCTAGGTTTTTGAGAGGATTTTACAGTCGCCAGTGTTGTTCCTTCATAGCTCAAGACACAGCCTATGTCAATTGCGCCACCCCTCGCAGCCCTTTCTGCTCCGTCACCTAAAACCCTATCTGGTTAAAGGGGAGGTGTCGCCGTTACAATGCGTTAATTGAAAGCAGTGCGGGTAGTGTTTTATGGAAGTATCTGGTGCAGAAAGTGAAAGTAATCCCCACAAAATGTTTAGTCAAGTTAATATAACTATTCCACCGTAAGCTGCATGATTCTTCATTAGTCTTGGGTCTGCTGGGTTTTATGGTTAAAATGTTGACTGGCACGAGCCTTTGCTATGTTTGCTATGCAATAAAATAATAGCTAAATGTCACACCTTGCATATGATATACATGTTTGTTTCAATGTATTGCTATCATGAGAAAAGTGGCATGTTGCAAAATAGTGTAGATTTAGTACTGGTATAAGTATGGTTGATAAGCTTGGTATTATGCAATAGTGGTAGATTGCTCAGGACTGAGTGTGCTTCATATAGATCAGGTCATAGAATATTGCACCCTAGTCTCAAGGCATTATAGAGCTGAAAAATGTATGCATTTATTGCACTGAACATTAGCATACTAGACATAGGATAATGGCACATTGCACAGTATTGCATACTAGTTTGATTAATCAGCCTAAAGGGCTTATGTCTTAATTCCATTAACTGGTTACTATCATGATACACTTGAGAAGGAATAAACTGCTACAAAATGTCTAAAAATCGAATTGTTCAATGTCACAATGTTATACATGGCAGGAGGAACTTACAATGTCCAAAAGGTAGAAGAAGAAGGCCCCTATGGTCGAAGAGCAACCAGATGTAGAGGTCGTCACAAAGACCGAATACACATATGAAGACACCCAATGTGTCTCTGGTGTCGAGCCTAAATACAAATGGGGTGAGATTTATAGATTAATTTCCCGCAGGGAGATTCCCAACATGGGTCTCGAAGAAGAACCCATCTATGCGAACATAGAAAAATACGCCATCATGAAGGTGGCTACCAGACCAGAGCTGTTCCCTTGCTTTGAGGTGATTAGATGGATTTTTCCCCATACAAATACAGCCACCATGCTCATAGGAAATGTGGAAAGCCAGGGCTATGCTGAATTTAGGCCAGGATATGTGGCGTTGGCCTATCATCTACCAGAACCTCAAATCTTTCTATCTGATGACTGGCTGGATAACATCAGAATGGACCTGGTGGAAACCCTTAAGAAGATGCTCTTGCAGGGAAAGATTTATCGGTACAGAGCAATTGGTGAGTATGATACAGTGAGCTTGAGGGCTCCTTATAGATTTGTAGCCCTGATGCTTAACAGGATATTTGGGAGAGCTCATGGCAGACTCTTCAAATTCGAATGGATACCCATCATGTTTCATGTGGCAACCTAAGGGACAGTCTTCAATTGGGCCAACCTGGTATCAAGCAGTCTTTCTTCTTGCGTGGCCGCTACCTTGGGAGGAGAATCCAAGAAAAAGTCTGAATTCTACATGAGTTCGATATTGATAGATTGCATACTGTGCAACCATCCTTTCCCTGGTCTCAAGTGTGTCTGGGATGGGGAAAGGATGCCTATGTATGCCGCCTATAGACCATTGTGGGCTCAGCAGTACCATAGCCACTACAGGGAGGTCTGCGAGTAGTTCATTATGCCACTCTACACACTCATCTTCCGGAAGGAATGTGACTGTATGTCAGAGGAGGCTATGCAGGTAATAGAAGAGCATGCAAACTACTTCTTGACTGAGAATGGCATGTACATCAGAATGTTTGGTGGCACGAAATGCCCCTTGCTACTGCCCAAATACGCAACAGATTATATTATTCATAAAGAGGCAGTCAGGCAGGTGTTTATTGATGGAATAGGGAATTACCTTTTTGAACAAAAGAAGGCTACATATCCTCGGCTGCCATTCAAACTAGGTAGCTACAGATTTGCCAAGGTAAAACAAGCTGCGGAGTTCATAGAAGAATTGGGGAAGTTCCATTTTGGTGAGATACCTTTCCGAAGGAATGATACTCACGGTAGAATGGCAGAGCACTGTAAAGAAAATAAAGTACATTTTGAGTACACTCGCCACTTTGACAAGGAAGAATCTGTCTTCCGAAGTGCCCCTAACTTGACAGCTCTGAGAAGGAGGTTTAAGCCTAAGAACCGCACCAAGGGTGGAAAAGGGGCTGAGCAAGCCAGAACTGAGCAGGCCAGAGCTGAAGAAGAGGCCAAGAGGAGATAGGAAGAGGCCCAGAAGCTAGAACAGGAAGCTGTAGAATGGCTGGAGAAAGGAGAAGAAGAAAAAAGAAAAGCTGCCCAAGAAGCAGCTGAAAAAGCACAAGAGGCAGCCAAAGAAACAGAGGAGGCATCTAGACAAGCAGCTGAAGAAGCAAAGAGAAAGCTAGATGAAGAGCTCCAAAAGCAGGAGGCTGAAAGAATGAAGTTAACACAACAGTCAATTTCTGAAACGCCAGCAGGACAGACCCAAGGGGAGGAAAACCCCGAGGTGCAGACCTTTCAAATACCTGCTTCCAGCACCCTTGTGGCTCCTATGCTCCAGCTAGCGCCTTTCATCCGGAAAAAGGGAGAGGAATTCCCCAACTTTAATACTATCTATTATGACAGGGCCACCAAAAGAATAATGAGGAGGACAGAAAAGAAAGTTGAAGCGAAAGACCTATCAGGAAGGATGGTAACAGATACAGCGGTCATGCTAGGGACATACAAGGATCCTAGTCTCATGTTAAGAGCCGGGGCTGCACTAATCAATTCCTCTGGAGATAACATAAACAAGGTGATGATTGAACTAAATTCAGCTAAGAAGATCTCTGCTCAGCTAAAGGACACACTGAGAAAAGAAAGAGATGAGGGTAATAGAATCAAGAGGAAATATGAACACATGCAAAGGGAACTGGAATCCTCAAAAGGTGAAGTCCATGCCCTTCAAGTGGAGATGTAAGCCAAGGGCATAGCACAAGAGTCCCTAGAAAATGTACAATAGGAAGCCCAAAGTCTAAAGAAGGAGAAGGAGCAGTTACTGTCAAAGGTGATAGAGCTGGAAGAGCAGCATAAGATCATCTATGAGTCCAATGATTCATACACCAAAGAACTGAAAGAGCAGCTAGCTTTTCTGACTGCTGATCTGGAGGCAGCTAAGGAACAGCAGGTAAATTTGCAGCCATTTAAAGAATATATCTTGGCTCAAAAGGCTCAAATGCTACAACTGCAAACTTCTCTGGAAGAAGAAAGGTGCAAAGTCCTTCAGATTGACAATAGGCTAGAAGAGATCATGGAAACTTCCTCATACTTTGTTGATCGATCTCAGGAGGTTCTTGAGGTTTTGAGTGCCAGAATGGCAAGGCCGGAAGATGATGCCGAGACTCTAGAAGGGCTACCAGCAAAAGACCATCAAGCCCTCAAGAGAAATCACAAACTGGTAGATTTCACCATCAGTACTGCAGAAGACTTCAAGAAGGCTGTAAAAAAGACGCAGGGAGCATGCTCAGAGTATTTCAGAAGGCTCCTGAATACGTAAAATTGATGTCAAACAGAGGCTGAGCATAGGCTTGAAGAGTTCCCGGACCATGAGGCCTTTATGGAAATATTACAGAAAAGATATCAAGATGCAGAGGCTAGAACTCAGCAGATTAGAGCCATTGATGACCTAGTACTGAAGAACAAGGTAGGCCACACAACCGTTAGCATGCAATTTCTAGAAGATCAGCTTCGGTTGAGCCCAGCAAGAATCGAGGCCATCAGGAACCAAGTTGAAAAGTTCGAAATCAACATTCAGTTCCTAGAGCCATGCACTTTTGAAGGCCTTGCTGCTGAAGAAGCAACATGGAAGAAGTTCCTAGAAAGTCAAGCGGGACCCTCCTCATAAAGGACCGGTCAACATTGTAATAATTTAATAATTTTGTAAAATCTTTTTGAGAAATGAAGCGTTGGGAAAGCAAAAGGTTGGGAAGCCCAAAGGTTACTTTGGGCAGCCCAACCATTTTAAATTTTTGTATAAAAGTAGGAAGCGTAGAGATGAGAAGGGGCTTTTTTCCCCAGGAAGACTGGTGATGACGTATTGTAAGAAGAACTATTTCCTTTTGCAATAAAAATTTACAGTTTGCCTATTGAAAGAAGATTGGTGGGTTTTCAATGTTTTGCCATGGATAGTCGGAAGATGAACTATTTTATTTTCCAGCATTGTATCCATGAATCGTGAGATCGTTCTAACTTTACAACCTATGTATTTGTTTATATGATTTCTGATTTATTTTATGAAATAACCACCATGAGTAATGTAAGTTGATCATAAACAATTAGCTATCTGGTTGTTGAAATATCTTTCATTTGTCCATGCTTGTAAAAGTAAATGTCAGCTATCTGTAATTGCTTTTATCATGTGTGCACACTCACATTACTCATATATGAATTACAAGATGGCTCCCTGGGGATAGATAGGTATATAGATAGGTAGTTAGCTCATCTCATTGCTGCATGTGTGACTCAGATGCTAGTGAGCCTAAGACGAGAGGTAAGAACCTGCGAATCACTTTGTGAATGCTCCTTGCATCCTTCACCACCCTGCATAATTAGGTAGACACTTGCATTCCACTCTTAATTCAAAAAATAAAAATTCCGGTGGACCGAGCCGCAACCAGTAAACCCTTTTGTTACTTTGACCTACGGTGGCCGGACCGTAATCCGGATGGATTCCCTATACCAAACAGTCAATGGGCTAGTTGGGAACGTTGATTGGGGAGAATCCTTTACTGTTGTCGCCTACGAATTTCCAGGCCTCAACAACAACACAGAGATGACCCAAGGCAGCGTATAACTTATAGAGAGAACAACTAGACTTATCTGTCATCTAGGAGAGACGATCAGATTCCCCAGGTATAACGGACAAGAGGAGGAGTAAGAAACTCAAAGTGATAGCTGAACATAAGTGGAAACTGAAACATGGATATCGGAAAGCAAAGAGTGCTATGTTCAAGGATGACATGCTGCCATTACTGAAAACAAGAGAAAACTTCTTCCTTACCTTCCCTGTTAAATTTTAACGAGTCCAGGAAAGTAAACTCGGTTCCCTCTTCATTTTTTAACAAGCTTGAAGAGATGGGAAAATAATGCTTGATATTGTCACTGATTCGTGGATTTAATGAGCCCGAACTAGTACATGCTCAGCTGGTGTTTTCACATTTAGAGAGTCTGAAAACGCCAAAGAAGACTCCAGGGGGGTCCTTTTTCGTCCAATTTAGTCTCCTGAGGCTTAAAAAGTAAAAAACAAACCACATAAGAACTCTCTTAACTTCCAAAGAAGAAAAGGTGCACCTTTTTCGTACTTAGTCAGGGAGGTTCGAAAAAGGTTAAATTACCACCTACCCAACGCTCCTTCCAGAACAGCATAAAATAGCTTGAGTTTTACGAGTGTGAAGGAAAGCAAGATCATTCGGAAAGATCCATTTGGGTACGAGAAATGGGGATTACAACAATAAACTCGTTGCTTTGTTCTTTAGTGTTTAACGAGCATGACAAAGACACAAAGTACACTCAGAATCTTTTTCATGTTTGGGTCCAGAGCACGAAAAAGAGAAAACTAAGCTCAAACTGGGTGTTCCTTTTCTGTAAATTTAGTCCCTCGGGTCCGAAAAAGTGATAAACCTATGCCTGAGAATACTCTTCTCAATTCAAAATAAAAGAGAGTGATCATTTCTTGTATTATTCCGCATGGTCCAAGAAAGAGATAACCTACCACCAATGCGGATGCCTATTCACATATTCTTAATGAGCTTGAATGGACGAGATAACTTGGCAGTCAAGTCTGTTTTGGAGGAGTCAGACCTGGGCCTAAAGAAACTCCATAAGGGCAGGGATTCCTATAAAGGGATAGCTTGTAAAAAGAGATTCAAAATAATCTCTATTTGGCGTGAAAAATGGCTAAGAGGAAACCCCTGAACCTGAAACAGTGACGGCATGAGCATCAAAGGATGACAAGGGCATATAAAGATGATACTCATGAAATAAGGGCCCTAGCCACATAAAAAAAATGGTAGAGACAAGGAGCTAATGGCCTAGAATACCATAGTCCGTGGCAAAATGTTGAATACTAAGGTTAATGTGGAGTGAAAAGATGCCAACATGTGTTGGAAATAGAAAAACCACCCTATTGGAGCAACAACACTTTGTAAAAGGTGATAAACCTGTTTCAAGGCACAAAGTGCATGATATTAGTTAATTGACATTTCAAACTATGGAAAAAGACCCACTTTATGAAATATTATTTCTATAAATAGCTTGAAAAGTAAAACAAACTCACCATTTGAACTTTTGAGCCAAAAAAGGCAAAGTTTACCCTCTACCGTTGATCGATCGTTGTGGACAATTGGACCGTCAGAATCGGAATCCATCAGCTTTAGGTAATTCTACACCCTAAGCTCATCAAATTGATCCAAACAAATACTAGGTTTAATGGTGAATTCAGTATTAAATAGCACCCAAAATGATGGCAGTGCGCATTCACGGGTTGCCAAGAGAGAAACTCGCGAATACGCTTTATATTCGCGGGTTTTCCAACAGAACAGCCGCGAATGATCCGCGACCTACCTAAATAGATAGTCACGAATACTGCGCAGTGGGCCAAAGCTTAAAAAATATGCAAGATTTTTAAAATTTGATATGGGAATACTGAATTCTATTGCTTGTATTTGCCATGTAAAATATGGTTTTGGAGTGGAGGGAAAGGGAGCATGAAATAATGGATCATGCGGTGCTCCAAAGTGTGCCCACCATACAGGCATTGAGGACCAGTGGGCTGCTGAAGTTCTTTTGTACATCGACCATATGGGCCAATGTCTGCATACTAGAGTTCATGGTCAATTACTGGGATCATGAGATGGGGATGTTCAATCTTCAAGGTGACACCTTAGATTTTACCGTGGAAGACATATATTTCATTATCGGGTTGTCACAATGGGGAGCACCGGTGAACTTGGAGGGAACTGGCAGGGGCAGTGACCCCTTAAGTGTCCAAAACTATGTAGACATATTCTGTACACCGGGTACTCAGAAGAAAGGAAGCAGCGTTCTTATTGCAGACATCTAGGATTTTACTCTCCAGGTATTAGCTAGTACCATTGTGAGACTTGCAGGATCCACAGGGTTACATATGGCCACCAGGAACCAAATGAGGGTGGCAGTTGACTGTTTTAGGGGTGCTCTCTATGATTGGTGCTCGGGAGTTGCCCCCATTATGAGGAGGCAATTATCCGACTGCAAGAGAGGAAGACGCAAGACTTTTGGCTATGCAAGTATTTTAGTGGCGTTCTTCTTCTTCGAGAGTACCAGCCATGAGCCCTGCTATACCGCTACAGGTCAGATCTCCACGTCAACCAAGGCTGAGCCGGTGGGGAGACATATTCCTCTGCCAGGGAGGAGGAGACATAAAACACAACGTATATGATGTTAACTTCTACACATGGTGGGAACGACAGTTGCCGGCATTGGAGTAGTTTCCATATGTCGGAATGA
>LPNX010826023.1:1097969-1140440 GCA_001517045.1 Pseudotsuga menziesii | reverse complement strand
CAGTCAATGAATTTTGGTTACGTGGAATATGATTGAAAGTAATAATTTCAAAATGTCTTTCCAATAAACGAATTTGCATGAACTGACGTAACAAGATAGGGTTTCGTACCTAATAAGCTCGATTGATCTGGGAAAATACCAACTGAGAATCCAAACGGACCTCAAGCTAGGTGATGCCACGTGACAAAGCATCCCATAGGAGCTCAATAACAGCCCTTTATTCAGCAACATTATTAGAAGCAAGACCTAAACAAGCACCTCCCATGACAACAAGCTGTCCTGAGGGAGAATAGATAACCCATGCTGCCGAAGCTAGGTTACAAGTGTGACGGCTGGAGCCATCAGCGAAACCTATATACATGTTGGAAGACATCTGCAACAACCAGCAGATAATATAAAAAACAAAACTGACAACCTAATATACATAAAAAATGCATACATTAAAATACAAGAAAAAGTGCTAAGCCTAAGCGTAGTACTTCTTCAGGTAGAGCCCATTTCTAGGCTCAGGCAGCTTATTCCCATCATAATCAACTAATTCATATGCACCCTTACTTAATACCTTCAACACGACATAGGGTCCTAACCACATAGCCTTGAATTTTCCTGCCTCCAGAGGTTCTTTATCTTGGTCCCAAAGAAAGACAAGTTCCCCCTCAGAGAAAACCCTAGGTTTGACCGTTTTATCATATTGAGATTTAACCCTATTTTTATGAGCCTGAGTAGCAGTCAACACATCTCTACGTTGTTCATCAAGATGTTCTAAATGTACCAGACGTTCCTCAAGCTCAGTCGTATCAGGTAACACATGAATGGCTATCTTCAAGGACGGGATTTCGCATTCAATCGGAGTAACTGCTTCCACCCTGTGAACGAGTTGGAAAGGGGAATAACCCGTGGCAGTATTGACATTAGTTCTTTAAGCCCAAAGAGCAGGATATAACATGATGTTCCAATTAGAACGGGCTGCATCAATTGTCCGTTTAAGGATATTTTTTAAAGTCTTGTTGACAGCCTCAACCTGACCATTTGCTTGCGGATAGTATGGAGAAGAATGTTCTTGTCTAAATCCAAGCATAGTAGTCAGTTCCGTCATCATGTTATTTTGAAAATAACTACCATGGTCAGTGACAATCACTTTGGGAATACCAAACCTTGCAATAATTTGATTGAAAACAAAGAAAGTTGTTGTTTCCCCATTGTCTTTGAAAGTAGGCATTGCCTCTGCCCATTTCGTAAAATAGTCAACAGCGACAATGATGTATCTATGCCCCCCAGCCTAGACTGGGTTGCATGTCACATAATCGATCCCCCATTTCATGAAGGGGCCTACCAAAACAAAGGGAAATAACAGAGCAGGATGCGACCGCATCTTCCTAGTGTAAAGCTGACATGGATGACAGCGCTTCACGGCTTCCACACAATCTTTAAAGATCGTGGGCCAGAAATAACCAGCACACAATATCTTATGGGCCGTTGCTAACCCAGATAAATGACCCCCACATGCTCCGCTATGGGAATAATTTAGGACAATCTCCGCTTCCTCATGAGTAAGGCAGCGACGCAAGACGGAATCCACCCCCCGTCGATATAATGTATCTCCTATAATGAGGTAGTTCTTGGCATGAAGGCGTAACTTACGTCGTTCCTCCCTAAAGGAAGTGGAAAGATACTTCAAAGTATGGATATATATATAAGAATATCCCCGTACCAGGGATCAGAGGTGGCTATCAAGAAGATGTGCTCATCTAGGAATGAGTCATCCTCAACTGCTACATTTTCTTCAGTGGGAAATTCTGCTATAAGCTCAGCAAAAAATAAGGACTTCTTAGACTTAGCGAACTGGAAATCCAAGTCAAACTCCTAGAGAATGACTATCCATTTTTTAAATTTTCCCCCAACAATTCATCGGGATAAAACATATTGGAACGGATTTACATCTGCCACTACTGTGGTGTTCCTCAGTAAAATGTAGTGGCATAACCTCTGCACAGCATAGACAGCTACTAAGGCTAATTTCTCGATGTGGGAGTATCTAAGCTCAGGTCCGACCAAAGCACAACTAAGACAATAAACAACATGCTCAATGAGCTTATCATCCTCCTGGACTAGCACTATCCCAATGGTCGACTCCGATGCGACCAGATATAATATAAAATCCCTAGAATAATCTGGTGGACGTAACAAAGGTGCCGACAGCAAAGCTTTTTTAAATGCCTCAAACGCAAGTTGTGCGGTTTCATCCCATACAAATGGAGTTTCTTGTTTGAGCAAGCGCATGAAACCTTTGGTGATCTTGGAATAATTAACGATAAAACGTCGAAGAAAGTTAGACTTTCATTGCAGGATTTGAAGTTTCCTGAGAGAACAAGGAGGAGGTAGATTTACAATGGCCTCAACTTTCAATGGATCCACCTGGATGCCTCTACTAGACACAATGAATCCAGGTAACCTTCCTAACTCGACGCAGAAAACACACTTGTGGGGATTCAAGCGAATTTTATAATATTTGCATCTTTCAAAGATCAACCTTAAATGATCTGGATGTTGCATCCTCTTGCGAGAATGTGCAGGTAGATCATCAAGGTATGGTTCGACAATGACTTTTATGTCATGAAAAGCAAATTTCATAGCTCATTGAAAGGTAGCCCCAGCATTTTTCAATCCAAAGGGCATTTTCTTTTACGCAAATGTACCCCAAGGGAAAATGAAAGCAGTTTTATGTTGGTCTTCCAGTTTGATTTGAATTTGATTGTAGCAGGAAAAACCATCCATAAACGAAAACACTTCACTTCCCGCACATGCATCTATGATCTGGTCAATAAATGGTGTGGGGTAGTTGTCCTTAGGACAGGCTTTATTGAGGTCTCTAAATTCTGTACAAATGTGAATAATCCCTTTCTTTTTATCAACAGGAACAAGGTTGGACACCCATTCAGTCAAAGCTATGGGATATATAAAACTAGCTTTCAATAGCTTTTTAACTTCTGCCTTCACAGTCACCGCTTTACGCGGGTTCACGGGTCTTAATTTTTGTCGAACTGGCTTAGCATCAGGATAGGTTTGGATTTCATGTTGAACAATAGACAGATCTATGCCTGGCATCTCCTCATATGACCAGGAAAAGATATCATAGAATTCCTTAAAAAGGGTGGTATAGATAGCAATCTCCTCAGAAGAGCAGTTTGCACCTATATAGATGTTTTCCACGATATCTGGGTTTACAGAGATGTTAATAGGTATAGTGGTGGAAATTTTTTCCATATTCCCCTCAGCAAACACTCCTTCCCTAGGAAAAGGGTTGAGAGGTATATCAACATCTTCTGACAGTCTCACGTGAAACTCTTG
The DNA here is from genome assembly GCA_001517045.1 of Pseudotsuga menziesii. Taxonomy (NCBI): domain Eukaryota; kingdom Viridiplantae; phylum Streptophyta; class Pinopsida; order Pinales; family Pinaceae; genus Pseudotsuga; species Pseudotsuga menziesii. Next base: position 1,137,092 of record LPNX010826023.1, on the reverse strand, counting down.
GTTTTCTATCTTGCTCAGTTCTGGAAGAAAATAGGATTGATGATGAAGATCCTCACAAATCTTATCACGTCCACTCATGGCTTCCAGAATAGCTTCATCGAAAGGTAGAACTGTGTCTAAGCAATCTATAGAATGTGCAGAGTTTTTTGCCCATGCGGGCAAATAGACTTCTTCCAGATCATCCGAGACTGTTAGAGGATCTGGAATGGGATCAGCAGCAGCTTGAGTGATAGCTTGATAAGCCACTTCTACTTCCGATAAGTGCACTTCAGGTTCATGGGGAGTTGGGAGGACCCAAGGATTAGTCCTATCGATAACCATAGCAATGGACTTCCCCACACTAGTAGAACCAATGTAATTTACCGGGGCTGGAAGATCAAATGTGCCCATCAATGATGTGTACATTCCAGCCCCCAAGCTCTGTGCAGCAGGTTTTACCTGATCAACCAATGGCATAGAGGACTCATTTGACTCTAAACGACCTTTTTGGGTAAAATCAAGTTGATCAATAGTAACCAACTTGCCCTCATGTGGAAAAACCACTACATGAAAAACGGCCGACGCAACAGCAGACATCGCATAAGTCCAATTCCTTCCCAGAAGCAAATTGTAGTCCAAAGGAGCATCAATCACTTCTACTTCAATAGACACTACTTTTCCTGCCAACTTAATCTCAAAAGCCGGCAGGATACCATGCAGATGGAAGGATCTTCCATCAAACGCAGTAAGTAAAGTGTTTGATGGGACCAGCTCTAGGGATCCAAGAGCTTTCCAACAGGCCAAGGACATAACACATGTAGATGCCCCCTCATCAACAAATGCTCTTCCAATGGTCTTACCACCATGGACAACATCTATTAATAGGGCTACATGGTAAGGCAGGCAAACTTTAACATTAGAAAAATGAAATTTCACCGTGAGACTCGAAGAATCCATGCTACCTAGAGCTACTAAGAGGGAATCCTGCTGAGCGGGACGACTCTGTAACACCTCCAAAGCTGACATTGCACACGGGGTTTGAGCTAAGTCTTCAACCACGGAGTATTTGGAAGCTGCCCTAGCGTTAGGGTTATGCAAGGTCTTCTTGAAGACACCTTTCGGTATCTTCGGCATAGTTTCAGCAGGTTTCTCTATTGTGAGAGGGTTCGAAGTTTCACCTACAGCTTTACCCTTCTCAGGAGTCTCTTTTTCATAGTTTTTGTTCCTGGTCTACAACAAAGTCGAAGATCGAACCATGTTGATATAATTTGGGTCAGGGGCAGTTTGAGTGCCCCCTGCTACATTAGAAGCTGAAGCAGAGTTCTGTCCTTGGGGAAACGGATCGTTCAAAACAGCTGGTTCTTGAGCTTTAAGCAGCTTCTGGGCTTGATCCATAAGGGGACAAAGGTGAGTAAGGTGGTCCTCTTGGCACAACTTACAAGGGAACTTGACCTTCTTCTATTATTTTTTCCCCCCACCAGCATTGTTCACGGGCTTTGGCTTGTTTTGGTTTCCCTCTCCCTTCTTACCTTTCTTTTTCTTCCCATCGAGCTGCTAATTTCCCTTCTGAGAGGTTTGTGCAAAGACATTTGCATTTTGGGGAGAGGGGGTAGCCTTTGCTACCTCCACCGTATACTGCTTGACAGATAATTGGTGAAGTTGTTTAGTCAAAGACTCTACAGTGGGAGAGTTAACAGACCCAACCACACCATCGGCATGGGGTCCAGGCTTAGGCTTCTCTGCCTCGTGCGAAGGCCTCGGTGCCTCAGGGATGATCTCATACAAGATCCCAGATTGTGAATAAATCAAATCCAACTGCTGGGCCCTGAGTATGGCTTCTTCTTCATTCGTTACTCTTGATGTGGAAACATCCTTCAATATGTATGGCAACAGTGATTTAAGGAACCACTCTAACAGAAACTCAGGAGGAATGGTGGCTTTGATAAGGCTCTTTCACCTCCTCCACTCTTGGATATGATCTGAGATGTGGGTAGCCTTCTTTTGCCTAAAAGTAGACAACAAGTCCATTCCGAAATCATATCGGATCGAAATCTGAAAGTGGCTGAGAAAAGCACTAGCCAAGTCCCAAAAACTACTAAAAGTAGCAGAAGGCAATTCGATGTACCATTTTGCCGCAGTACCCATCAAGGTCCTCTAGAACAGCCTCAACCTCACTGAATCTTCATTCAGTGAATTTGAAGAACACCATAAATGGAAGGTTGTGCCATGTGCCCCAGGATCTTCACCAGCTTTACCTTCGAACTTACGGATGTCCGATGGCAATTTGGTGGTAACAGGTGGCCACAAGGGGTCATGCCTCACCGGGTCATTCATTAATTTTGAAAAGTCTGGCAAGTTTAAAGTTGCCAGGAATGGAAGTTTGGGCCGAACTGGGGTAGTAAATGTGCCAACTTGGGGATTTGAGGGACCTGCCCCCGAATGCCCATGGGTAAAAGTGGGGTTTCCCCCAGCCACCGGTTATGAAGTGGGAAGGTTGCTCTGAAATGGATTCCATCCGTAAGCCACCGGATTTTGTGTGGGAGGTGTAGTGTAAGAAGTTCAAGCCATCCCCATAGAAGCAGGGGTCTGAAAGATAGGAGCAGGTATCCCTCCGCTAAACAACGAAAAGAGAGAGCTCGTATATGGGACCAAAATAGGGGTTTGGAAGCTTTTCCCATAAGAGGTGTTGCTCCCAAACTGTACTCCTACATATGAAGGAGATGGACCTACGTATGGACTGGATGGGGGAATGTGCCCCCCATTCCAAGGAAATCCTTGGACATATGCCGAGGATCCTACCGGACCACTCTAGGTAGTATAGGGAAAGGAAGAAGGAATGGTAGGTATACTGGGAATCCCAGTAACCATGTCACCAGAAGTACCTCCTATGTTTTAGTGAACTGGTGGTTGAACCATCCGGCTTGCTAGAGTCAAAGGTGTAGAAGGAAAACTAGATCTAGGGGCACTTACTGGGGGAGGTAGTACCCCTTCAACCAGAAGGGTTGAGGTGAACACAAAAGGACTTTCTTCTACCGAAGACATGACTCTACCCACAGGGACACCTAAAACTGGTGAATCAAAAGGTCTAACCTGAACGATCACAGGATCGTTTAAATCAGTCAAGGGAGTGTTAAAGTTTCTTGCAAACTCATCAGTCTGCAATTCTTCTATCTCAAATGTGTCAAGATCAAAATGGTTAGCAATGAGTTCTGGTTCACCAAGAACTTCACTTATTCCTACAGGTTCAAATGAACCGTCTATGTCTAATCTCCGCCTTTGAGGTAAAGGTGGAGGCTCCAATGTGGTGATAGGAGGAAGGTTTCTCAAGCTTCTTGACCTTCTAACAAGTTGGTCCTCCAGAATTAGAAATTTAACAAATCACACCCTAAGGCCAACTAAACACAGGCAAAACCACAGAGCATACACTAAAAATTCCTAAAGTCTCAAGCAATCAAACCAGGGTAAAAGATATACTTTCCCGAAGAAAGCTGATGAACAATTACTTGGCATCCTTGAAGTGGTTCTTAGGCACAAGCAGAGGAATCACCCATCGCCATGCTACACTTTCAACAAGGGTTACCTTCCAAGCCCATTCAAGGTGAACCAGAAATAACCTTCCGGTTTACCTAGGTATGAACCCTAAAAGACAAGAGACTAAAGGCTACCTTGGCAATATCAACAGTCTGGGGGGATAGTCGCAAGACAAACTCGTACTCGTGGGAAGCGTAGCTGAGCCCAAAAATCTGTCTAGGATAGAATCCCCAGATGCGTAAAAGTCCCGAGTTACACTTTGACAAGGATTCGGAGGGTTATCTCCTCTGTCCAAGCCTCCACGCGGCCTAGTGCTTAACTCCCGTTTGAGAGGAGCTTCCCAGATACAGTCAATAAAGTCAAGGATTTACCTAAAGAAAGGTCCACTACGTCTGAGTTTTATAACTTGTGGGAAGTTTACACTTCCTATCCCACAAGTGTAGACTAAGCTAGTAGGTGAAAGGCCCCTAAAAAAGAAAACTTACTAGTAAATTTTAATTTATGCGTTCATTTTAAAGGGCTGTTCTTTACTCAAGAGGAAATGGAGTGGTATACTTTATGATGTTTTGACTCAAACAAGAAATAAATGAAAATAAAGGTGTATTCAAATCAAAATTACCATTATAAAAACAAAATTCTTTTTCTTTTCTTGCAAATATATATTGATGAATTGAAAGCAGCGATAAGAGAAACTAAGCCTATATTTTTTGTAGTTTTTGAGATAATATCTTTAAATTGAAATAAACACTACTTATGAAAAATCACAATGAAAAAGCTTTAACTATGTTTTCTTTTCACTTTTAAAAATACTCAAAATTCTACTATGCATCTACAATGCACTATACTTGAGCAAACTTGAATCAAATAAATAGTATAAAAGCATCAAACTGAAGCAAACAGGCTAACAGAACCAAAAGACCACCAACAAAGGGAGGCTAGGAACCCTAGCTTGGGTGAAAACAATGACAAAAATCACTACAGACTTACAAAGGCAAGTGACAACCAGCCACTGTCAGAAGACAAGCTGGAAAAAATAGATCCCAAGACCCTGATCACTGATCTGGACAAAGACACCTTAACCCACAACCCAAACAAGCCAAAATACTTCAGTGTGCAAACAGTAAATAATCCAAGCAAAAAATACTCAAGGGATTTCAAAAAAGCACAAAGTGTAATCACCTAAGGGATTCAAACAAACTACCCAGCATTCATAAGGAAAATCCACTCAAAAAACAAGGATTATACAAAGGAAACAACAAGCAAACTTTAACTTAAAAATCCCTACTTCCAGGCATATTCGTGACTGTCTATAAGTGCAACCTGCGAATGATCCGCGACTGTCTAGACCAGCAACCCACAAATGCAAACTTGTATTTGTGACTGTTCATAAGAACAACTCACGAATGGGTATAAATTTTTTCTCAAAAACAAAGAAAAACCCAAAGACTTTCAAACACTGAGGCAAGTATGAAACAGGATACAAGATCACACACAGACTTCCAGGAAAAGACTGGTCAGGGGGACAGAAAACAACCTACAGTGGAGTCACCAGTTCTTTTGTACAGGATTACACACCTAATAACCATAGGTTTGGGGTTACCAACATACTCAATCAAATTGTAGACAATTGACTCTAAAGTGCAGTAAAGGAAATAGGAGGATTAGAAAGACTTACTTGATTAACGAAGGTCGATCCTTGCTAGTCCTCTTCCACTCTGCTTCACCTTCAAAGTCTTCAAGGTTGCTCCTCTTTCACCTGTCAAGAAACAATCTTCCAGATACAAGATGATTCATATATATATAAGCAGGTTAGATAAATCACATATAAGATGCAGAAACATAAAAATTTATCAAACCAAGATACATGAAACACATATGGAAGAAGGATTCTCTTTATTATCAATAATGGAAAGAGTTCAGATTACAACCCAACGCCTGAGACAAGGACTCCTCTGCAACCAAAGGATTCTGAGTTCCACTACTCCAAAGACTTCTGTATACAATCCACCAGCATAACTTTGCTCTCCAAAAGTATATCCCTAACACCCTCCCCAAGGCCTGTATTTATATGGAGGAAATAAGGCACTTTCGAAGGTTGAGGAGGTTGAGACAGTTAAGAGGATTAATGGTAAATGGCTTAACTAATCTCAGATTATCATGTGTTTTTATGTTTAAATGTTAAGGGACATATTCGCGGGTATGTAGAAGGACAAACCGCGAATGATTCGCTACTTGCTATAAGAGAAACCCACGAATACATCCATTTGCAACTTGCTGCAACCCACACTCGCGAATGATGCGCGAGTTGTATATATGGAGAGTCGCAAATACAACCTAACATAGCAAAATGGCAAAGTAATCAGCTGGATGGAGGAGGAATGTATCATATAGTAAGCCAATATATAGTGTTTTGGCCAAACCTCTATCCATAGATGTCCTTTTGTGTGCCAACATGAGGTATGTCAGCACTCAGATGGAGAGGTGCCATTCAGGTGTATAACAGAATCATATAATCATAACAGAAACAAGAGACAAGATAATAGGGTGAAATAACAGCTTATATTACACAAAACACATATGGGTTCATACAAACATCAAACCAAACCAAGTTTGTATCTAGCTAAACAGCCTATTACATATGACTACAAAACAGTTATGAATAACTACTTGTTGGTTTAGTCAACTGACACAACCTTTGGAGGCCAACCTAATCTACAATTAGTCGGCTAACTAGTCTAGTCGGCTCACCGACTAGCTCCTCCAACATCTCCCCTAGGAACAAAATATTTCTTCATCTCGAAGAAACAGGGGAGGTATGCATTAGAGGAAATTTCAATTTAGAATGGGCCTTCCAAAAATAATACAAATTCCATGTCATCATGTATTATCCAATCAAAATTATTTAAAATTCAAAAAGGAAGCACCTCTCAAACAAATTTTTAATATAAATTTGGCGATAGGTATCATAAAAAAAAACTACTTTGTTTGTTCGTATTTTCGACATATCTCCTTATGTTTTTACTCAAATTTTGATCAAGAGAGCAAATTGGATGTGGAATGAAATTCTGCATCCAACCAGTACCCACTCATCATACTTTTGACAGGACCTGCTACCACAAAAACAAGAAATAACTGAAAAATGTGATGATGACATCATCATCATGTTTTCAGGTATTTCTTGTTTTTGGGGTAGTGGGGTCGATCAAAAGTATGACAAGTGGGTACTCATTGGATGCAGAATTTAATTCCGCATCCAACAAGCTCTCCCGATCGAAATTTGAGTAAAAACACAGGGAGATATGTCGAAAATACGAACAAAAAAAATAGTTTTTTTCTTTTTTTCCTCCAAAATTAATAAATATTATTTTATTAATTTTCCTTAGGAGGCCCATTTTGAGTTGAAATTTCCTCTAATGAAAATTTCCCGTATGAAGTAGTTTTCTTCCAATTTTCTTTGTCTTCATGGGCTGTGCAGTCGAATAGATGGTCATTTATGTACGCATATCTCGACAATGTCTTCTGCTGTAATGGCTAGTTGGTGCTAAAATTATGTCCAATTGTGGAGGTAATTCTGAATGTCAATGGTCAAGTTTGTAATGCTTGACAGAACCGACATCTTCTCTTATATTGGTAGGTATGTGACATCACTCATGTCGATCCCCAACGGTTGATTTTTTTCCTCTGTTGTATCGAGTAATCTTTTCATTCGTGGACAAATTTTGTCAAGTGTGTCGAGGTTGGGTAGTTCCTGATTCATCCACTGATGTGCTTGTTTTTCCAATTTTTCAAGTTTTGTTGTCTCCAATACAATCTGATCTTGTACTATGATCCTCATTGCTTCCTTTAGACCTTGTTGATTTCCTAATGATTTGATGTGTTCATGAGTCTCTCGAGCTTGCTGGAATACTTAGCCATAATAAGTATACCAGTTTTGTAGTACTTCTTCTGTGGTGGCAAACTCATCCAAATTCTCTTGCAGTACCTTGTAGGATTCTGAGAATGTTGTGTACTGATGTATTAGTAGTGCAAAAGTATATCCTCTTTGCTCATCTTTCTTGGCCTGCAAGTGTGTCTGAAGGTTTGACATGACACTTTCCAACAACTAGTATGATTTTTCCAATGGTTTTTCAGTGTCGGTCTCTGTTATTCCTGGTAGAACTATTTCTGTTAGATTCTATCATTTGGTCAAGAATTCAACTTGTTCTCCTTCAAGTTTTTCTATCTATTCTTTTCTGTTTTGATTTCTCAATGCAGCCTCTTTATTGAGTGCTCCCAATAACTGGTTCAGTTCTCCATCTCTAAGTTTTGGTGTGTCAACTGTAGTAGTCGACCCTACTTGATGAAGGTGGATAACCATCGATACTTGTTGTGTCTACTGTTGTAATCTTTTCTTCTTCTTTTTTCCTTTTATTTTATGTTTAGAGTGATGGAGCACCATTGGTCCTATTGGTACTGATGTTTTATGTTGCACTCTGTTTGGTGCTCTTAAGTCGGTGCATTTTTAGTCAACTGAAATTCTATTGTGGCTAGGTTAACTGATTGAGTTTCATGGGTGGGGCTTGTTGCCGCCTTACACACACTTGGGGAATGTGGTAGAAATATTCAAGCCACTCGGTGTGTCCCTGGGGGAAAGTCTCGAGTCAAGGCTGTCACCTTGTTCTTGACCCCTCCGTTTAGGCTCAACTCCTAACGAAGCCAAGGGGGGTAGACCCTATTAAGTTACTAAGGATAAATTATTTAGTACAGTGATGTTAAACTGAATGAGTTACTTAGGAGTTTGAAATTTAACCATAAACAATCAAAGATGACAAGATACAAAAATGAGTGCACGAAAGCACAATGTTGAGACACAATATATATATATATATATATAGCAAGAAAATAACCAGTTCCTTAGAATGGAGTCAAAATAAAATCAATGTACTTGCATGTGGTTAGAGTGAATGTTTTGCAATTGCCTCTTGGTACGTTTTAAGTTAATGTGAGGTGTGAGTTGATTAAAATTAGGCGAAGGGGTGGACTCCAGATATACCCGAGAGTACTTGGAGTATGTCCAAAACTAAACCTTCACGGCTACCCGCAAGGAATATGTGGGCTAAATGGAGTATCTGGGGATATTGTTCATAATGCACCCATTAGGGTGTGACAGAGATCGGCGCCCCGAGGTCAATTTTCAGAAGTTCTCGCTTCCTTTGGGTATTTGGCCACCGTAAAGGTTTGCTCTAGGTGTTGGATTTTCACCTGATGGTTTGTAAGTTTGGGAGAGTGATTCCTAATTATTCTAGTCACTCAAATTATTTTGATACAGCTTGACTGATCGGACGAACCGCAGCCAAGTGCAGAGCATACACACCGGAGTCTTGTCAATTTTAGTAATTTTTGAACTGGGTGTTCTTGTTAAAAGAGAAAACCCTCCAGGAACCTCTTTCGATCCAAGTGGATCTCAATCAGGGAATCAAGGAGGGGTTAATTTTATAATAGCTGAAAAACAAATGATAGAAAAGAAAACAGATACACAATTCTATTTTTCTGATTAGTCCTACCACGAATCTCTTTCCCCTTTTGGGTCAATCGAGAAGTCATGGGGTAAGTATTAAGATTACTTTGAAATATAAAATATGGAATATGAAATTTATAATGAAATAAATTATACTACCCTGCATATTATATCTATGCTAGTTTGAAAAGGGATGAACCAAAAGCAAGAAAAAAGACACCGATGCAAATCCCCCCAGGGGGGATGGAGAATGGGCTCGAAAGAGCCTATTCAAAAAATTATGTTTAATAACAGCGGTTACAATATCAAAGAACTGATATAATTCCTCTTGATCCTTATACGAAGTGAAATCAAGAGCTTACAAAGTGCGAAAATTAAAGGTTTTAGTCAAATGGGAGACCCCTGGGGAAATTTGAACGCTCCTGAGGCCACTTCCGAACAGCAGATTCCTTTATTTTATGTAAAACATGATAAAAAATAGCAAGCATATTAGACTGAAATATTCCCAAAAGCACTCTAAAAGTACCTTTGGGTCAGCTTACTTTTAACCAAAAAATGCTAAGTAAAAACTAGTTAAAAAATGGTAAAAAAAGGAACCAAGGAAAGCAAGCTTTCCTTGGGATATTGGCTTGCATTTTGGGCAGCCAATATGATGTGCACTAATTGCTAGATTTATCTTTTATAACAAAAAATAGAAATCTAATGCATGCAAGCTACCAATTTTCTTTAAAATTCCATGAAAAAACGACGATTCCCTAAAGCTAGATCTAGAATGCTTATGAAACCTTTTAAGAGTGAGATCTAGTTTATGGGATTTGATAAGATAGATATATGTCAAATTTACTTTTAATATGATAGATCTAAACAAAATCAAAGCTATGAACAAAGTAACTGGGTAAAAGAGTTGATTTTGAGGGAGGAAGAGGAGGAGAGAAATGCTGGTAGCCTTGAAGATCCACAGTGGAGCTTTCAGGTGGAATGTCGAGGGACTATGCCTTTGGAAGGTTTTGGAGAGAGTGAAGAAGAAAAATAGATCATCATCCTCTCCAATATAGGAACCTGCAGTTCAGCTGAAATAAAAAAAAAACTTGCCGAAAAACTTGTGAGATCCGATTAGTACATACACAGAGATTCAGAATAACATGCATATAAGCTTATAGAACATGTTGAATCTAGATCTATAAACATGCATCAAAGGAAAGAGATGGCCAATAAAATTATTGAAAAGCACCTTTCCTATCAAGATTATAATAAGCTTATTATCAATCTTAACAACGGATCTACAAGCAATTAGCAAATCATGAACACAGATACAGGTTACCTCAGTAAAACAATGGCAATGATCATCCACACATACAATGGCACAACACCGTATTACCTCCAAAGATTCTCTTTATTTCAAATGAACAATACAATAGTACAATAGTAGCAGCACCTCAATACCAGTTCTAACTAGCTTGGAAGAGGGAGTTGTGCTTGGATATATACAAAAAATAGGACATCCAGCCCAGGGGGGGCGCAAATCCCAAGGAGATAGACCAAATATGCTGATGAAGAGTCCATTAATGCATGATCTGTGTCTAACTGAGCCAGATATGAGTCTCACTGAGTGCAATTGTCAATCAGAGAGATGATCTTACTGACACCTCAACCTGTTGACTGAAGCATCCAGCAAAACTCATCCAGATGAGCCAAAACGTGTTGAGGAGAGAGGGAGGGCGAAATTCCCCATAAAGGATGCTGAAGATCAACTCTGGATCTGATTTGATCACCTCCTTCAGTTAAGGATTTTTTAGATCCAGTCAATCTGCTTCAGATCTGACTGATTTCAATCAAATCGGCTGAGAATCCACTGATTTATGATTTTGGATTTGCTCCATTATTCATCAATTTATTAATTAAAATAATCAATAATTGATTTTTGGGGCTTTCTAACCTGAGTGATGGACAATCACTAAAAACTAGCAAACAGTGGGTCCATGGGTTTACATGGTGCTCTTAGCTTGAAAATGAGCACCTACATGACTGAAATTGATTATTTGGCCCACTTTTATTACAAAATCAATTTTTCCAATTAAACTATTAAAAATAGCCTAATTTTTGGAAAAATTAAATTTTTAATAAAAAACACTAAAAAAATTGAAAAATTGAAAAAACCTAGGGGGACTTAGACATGTTCATATGACTCGACCATGATGTCTAGCATGCTTATACATTGACACATAGACTCTAATAACCTCAATAGGCCTAAATGCCAAGCCGACCACCCCAACTTTGGAGGTATTGAGTGAAAAACTCAGAAATTATCAGTCGTTTATTCAACGACCAATAATAACCAAGGGAAAAAACACCCTGGGCTGATCGAATTGACAAATAAAGTCTAAGAGATCGAGTCTTTTACAGACACTATCATGCTAGAATATTTATTACAATTCCCCCATGGGGTATGAACATGTGATATAGTACAAAAAAGCTTCCTAGAAGCAAGACTAAAGGTTCTCCGAAGTCTGAACAAGTTATCCTTATCCAGTTCACCAGGATCACTTGATAAAAAACACTAAGTACAACTTAGGTGATAACAGGGCTTGTAGTTGTTTGTGCTTCTGATGGTGGATTTGGATCTTGAGGGGATTCTAGCACTGGTGGTGGTGATGATGATGGTGATGGTGAGTGGTCTGGGGTTAATGGAGTGGCTAGAAGGTGAATTGTTGGCATCAGATTTTTGACTTCTAGTTGCAAGCGACGGGATTGTCGATTTATTCAAAGTCCATAGAGTTGGTGATTTTTGCATCTAGTGTTGCTTGGTAATTTCCTTCAAGATCGAGTGTTCCTTAATTTTCCTCATTAACCAAAATTTTTGGGATAGTTGGTGTAAATGACGAGATTTGGGTTGCTACAACTTCAGATGTTTTCTCAGGGTTTCGGACAAACGAGGATTTGATGACTCCCACAACTTTTGGCGGTGGTGAGACTTGGTTAGTTTGTGAGGTGAGACTTCATCGGGAAGACATCTAATCTATGAGTTAATGAGTGGTGTTTATTTGTTGGGCATTGAAGAATAAATTTGGTATTTTGTTGATAAATTATTGAAGTTCAACATCTTTAATAATTTTTTCTTTAATGATTCTGGGGATTATGTCTTTGTATATTGTTGATATGTTGATAGTTGAATCTGGTATTATTCTGGTTAGAGAAGTTCATGGGGACTCTGGTGTTAAATGAATAGAAATTATTCTGAGAGGGGTAGAAACTCTTACCTTTTATGTCTACTTTCCTTCACTCCTGACTCAATAAACTGTTTGAACTGTGTTTCGATAGATACTTTGTTCAGTGCGGCGTCCTCCAGAATGTCGGTAGCGGTAGCAAGTAGTTCCTCTTCATCTTCTGACTCTTTGGGAAGGATAAGTTTGCACTTCCCCTTTCCTTGTGATTGAGTCCCTTTCTTTTTCCTTGATGTTCATATCTCTTGAGCTATTATTTTTAGATTCTCCTTTGTCATAGCATACTCAGGTCGGTCAGATTGTGTTTCTTTGTTTGTCTGTCCTCCTCCCTCCTCTTGTTGTTGTTGAGTCGGGACCATAGTGTTATGTTCTGTCGGTACCATGGCTTGTTGTTAAGTCAGTACATTTTCAATCTGAAGGGGGTTTTTCTCCTCTGTTGGGATATCTTTCGAAGTGAAGGTACTAATATGAAGGTGAAATTCATAGTCTTCTTCCTTCTCTTGGTCATTCAATGGTTCGACAATAGGTTGGTTAATCTCTTTTGCACCTACCGGTATGGTTATTTTGGTTTTGGACTTCCTGGACAATTTTGTGAAAATTTCCTCAACTGTCTGATAGTAGTCGAGTGGTTTCACTTTTGCTGTAGAACCTTGTGAGTGCCATACTGCAGTGTGGTCCAGTTCCAGTTGAATATGTGTTGTAGGGGGGGAACATCTTCGTATGTTTTGAGGCACCCCCCATCTAGCTATTTGTATTTTCATATTTTGAAACCAACTTTCTAAGAACACATTTCCTTCTTCCAACTCCTATGGAGTTCCACCCATTAAGAACAACTTGAAATGCCACATATGAAACATGGTCGGTTCTAGGAATTGTGGATGCTCGACTAGACATAGGTTGTACATAGCTATCCATATTAATAGTGACAGAAATCTAATTATCGCACATGTTTCTTGGCACTTTTCACAGATAGAATTGAGCATGTCGGCCATAGATTGATCCTAGAAGTAAAATTTCCCTGAGTCTACTATACAGTCAATAGCTTTTAGCATGTCGAGTTTCAAACCGCATCCTCATCTTGTGACAGTCAGGCCTGTGGACACGATTTTGGCAACCATTTTGGGTGTAGTGGCTTTAATTTGTCCAACTATTAACCCTTTGGAGTTTTTTCCTATTGGCATTCATGTTAGTCTTTCAACCAACCCTTCTTCGATACCTACAGGAACAAGGTTTCCTTTGTTGGAAATCCCAGTAAGTTTGTAGATGGTTTTAGCTGATATTTCCACTAGTTTGTCGAAATAAAACTTCTGATTTTGGTATCGATTGATGATGAATTTGACAATATTTTATTTTTCCCCTCCAAAAATTGCCATGAGGGGTGCATTCATATATTTCATGATAGCGCTATGGCTTATTTTCATCCCCTCTTCTATCATTTTTGTCTTACCCCTGTAATCCCATTTTTTATTTCTTCCCAGTGTCACACCCATGAAACTTCCTTTACTATTTCATTTTTAATATTTTCTAACCATTTCACTAATAGAATTACAGCGGATTCCAAATCTTTTGCTTTGGTTGTCATGGCTCGTGTTTGTTTTGGTGCCATTTTGTCAGTTTCTAGCTCGGATTTCTTCATAGTTAATTTTCTCTTAGAAGTCTGGTAACTCTATCTCTCTAGATCTGGGTAAAGTAGTATGAAATCTTCGTCTAACGTAGTATTTATAGGTGGAATGGATGGCAATATTTTCTATGGAGCTATTAATGGAGGATTTGATGGTCAAGGACACTCTATTGAAGGCTCTTTTAATGCGCTCTAGTTTTGGCGCTCCTTCTGACCCTAGTCATGATAGGTTGATTGAACCTTTTGATCCTCTTATTGATGTCGATGGTATGGTCAGTATGCAGTATGTCGATGATGGAAATGTCGATTATTGTCGAATTGCATTTTATTACGTCTTTCTAGATTTCTTATCATTTTCATCTTTTGATTCTTTTTGTTAGTTTTAGGTTTTTCTGTTTTTTATAGATTTTTTTAAGAGTTATGATAAGCTTTTCTCTCTTCTTGTTTTTTTCAATTTTGATAGCACTTTAGTCAGGCACCGTTTACGAGTTTCCAAAATACTTTTCCTTGTAACATTCTCATTCAGACTGATCCGTTGGCATTGATTTCTTCCACAATATAGGGCCCCATCCACTATGTGTGGAAGTTTCTTTGGTTTTCCTTTCACCCGACTGTTATACAATAGTGCAAGATTTCCAACCGACAAGTTCTTTTTTTTAATGTTTCGGTCATGCCATGCTTTTTGTTGTTGTTTCTAGATTTCTTGATGTTGTATTGCCATAAGTCAGTATTCCTCTAGCTTAGCTAGTTGCATTAGTTAGTCCTTCTTTGCTTATTCATCATTCAAATGTGTAATATGTTGGCTATTACCGGTGTCTATTTTTGGAAGTGTAGGGGGGAGACTACTTCTTGGCCATAGACTAGTCAAAACGATGTTTGGTAAGTGGTTCATTTATATGTTGTTCGATAATCCCATAGGGAAGCAGGAATTTTGTCATCCCAGTCATCTTTATCAGTGTTACATATTTTTGTCAGACCTCCTGTTAGGGTTTTATTAAATTCTTCTATTTCTCCATTAGACTGAGGGTGATAAGCTGTACTTTGTTTGTGGTCGATTTTGAATTGTTCTGTCAATGTCATGATAGATTTGTTAATAAAATGTGATCCTTGGTCATTTATTAAGGTTAATGGACAACCAAATCTGGTAATTATATTTTCAAATATGAATTTGGAAGCTACTTCACTAGAGCATGCGTCGACAGGTTCTGCCTCTTCCCATTTAGTGACATATTCCACTGTTGTTATGATGTATCGTGCACCTATCCTTCTTGCTGGAGTTGGAAATGGTCCAATAAAGTCGATAGCCCAAATTTAAAATGTTACACTTGGGTTTACTGATATTAAAGGAATCTCGGTACTAGGTAAGGGTTGACCTAAATGTTGGCTGTGATCACACTTACTAGCAAACTTTTGACAATCTTTGTGTAGTGTCGGCCACCATAGTCCTGACTGTTGGATCTTTTTAGCAATCGTGTCCAACTAAAAATGTCCTCCAGCTAGTCCATAATGTGCTTCATGCATTATGTTTTCTATTTCATGTTCTGGAACACACTGACGGAGTACTTCCTCGAAACCCATTTTATATAGGAATCAATTAATTAGAGTGTACGGTGCAACCTTCATTGCTAGAATTTGTTTCTTTTTAGTGCTCATACCTTTAGGTGCCTGACCATTCTCTATAAATTTATCTATTTCTTCTAGTTATGCTGGTACATCTTCTATTCAAAATAGATATGCATCCGAAAGGTCGTCTTTGACTCCTGTCGGTCCCTCCCCTATGTCGATCCTCAATAAATGGTTGGGTCCAACATTTAGCTTCCCCAGTCGAACTACTACTTTAAATTTGTTGGCTCAGGAAAGGGGCACAAAAAGGAAGGTCATGTACACAACCAAGAAAAATGCATTGTGCACATGGTAGACGCAAAGGAAAATAACGAAGGATGAAAAGGGCCCACAAAGGTAGAACAAAGAGATGCATGGCAAAGGAAAGGAAACCACAGAAGTGCACACGGAGGAAACAGCTGAAAAGAAATAGGGAGGTCATGGGTACATAAGCCGTCTTAAGTCGTTGGATACCACATGAGTGAAAGAATGCCGTAAGTAAGGCCATTAGTGCCTCGTGTCTAGTCATGATCACCACAGCTGTAGCCTGGTGGGTGTTCGTTGTGGAGCCTAATCTTCCAGATCCAGAGATATTATTTAGTTGTGATTGTAACCCAGGAGTACTGTACACTCGTTCCCCCTGCCTTGGGGTTTGAGGGAAACGCCCTCGAGTCACGGGGGTTCAGGGGTATCTCCCCCGAGTCACGTGGGTTCTGGGGCAGTGCCCCCAAGAAAATGGGGGTTCAAAGGCGAAGCACTCGAAAAAGAAAAAAAATTTGGGATGTGTGTTGGCCAACAGTATTGCGGACCCATGGTATTGGGTTAGCCATAGAATTTTTCCCATGGTATTTCCCCTATAAAAGAGAGCATTGTAAATCAAGTGGATATGGTATTGTATTGTACTGGAAGAGAGACTGTGAGAGCGTGAAGAGGAAAGTGCAGCGATTTTGCTGCAGGGTGTATCCCTTCATCTTTTTGGACTGTAATAAAAGGACTGGAAAATTTCTTTGTGGACGTAGCCCATCGTTTGGGTGAACCACATTATATCTGTGTCTCTCTGTAATGTTTTAATGTGTTTTGCATCTTGTTTATTGATTTAACTGTATATCTGGTATTACTCTACGGTCCTGTTTTCTAACAATTGGTATCATAGCCAAAAGGTCTATTTGGTTGATAAACTCAGAGGAAAGAAGGGTTCCTGGTTCAAGTGGGAGCAATGGCGGAAGAAGGAAAGTTTAGGGTTGAGAAATTTAACGGCCAAAACTATCAGTTATGGAAGATGTAAATGGAGGACTATCTGTACCAGAAAGATCTGTACCTGTCATTGGGAAAAAAAAGAAAAATAGCCAGAGGCTATGAAGGATGAAGAATGGGAGGTTCTTGACAGAAAGGAACTAGGAACAATACGGCTATGCCTCGCTTCGTTGGTGGCCTTCAATATTTCGAAAGAAAAAACAATAGAGGGTGTGATGAGCGCATTGAGTAAGCTCTAGGAAAAACCCTCGAATTCTATCAAGGTATTTTTAATGAAGAGTTTATTTAATATGAAGATGTCGAAAGGTGGATCTATTGCTGACCATTTAAATGAGTTTAATACACTTACCAGTCATTTAAGTTCTGTAAAAGTGAACTTTGATGATGAGGTTAGGGCTCTTCTAATCTTGTGCTCATTGCCAAAAAGCTGGAATAGCTTGGTCATGGCTGTAAGTAATTCTGTCCCTAGTTCAAACACTCTTAAGTTTGATGATGTTGTTAGTGTTATTCTTAGCGAGGAAATGCGAAGGAAAAGCACAGGTGAGACATCAGGTAATGCGTTGACCATGGAGAGCAGAGGGAGACAAAACGAGAGAGGAAGGAGCCCAGGAAATTGCAGAAAGTATAAAAAGGGAAGATCCAAGTCCAGGTTCAGAAAAATAGAATGTTGGAACTGTGGTAAGAAAGGACATCTAAAGAAAGAATGCAGAACACCAAAGAAGAAAGGTGAGAGGCAGCAAGAGACTACCTATGAAGCTAATGTAGCAGGTGATGTGTTACAAGATGCTTTGATTCTTGCATTAGATAATACTAGTGATTACTGGGTAGTAGATTCAGGGGATTTATGTCATGCTACACCCCATAGGAAATTCTTTTATGATTATGTTCAAGGTGATTTTGGGCATGTGTTATTGGGCGATGATGAACCATGTAAAATTGTTGGAAAGGGTAAGGTGCGGATTAAGCTAAATAATGGAAATGACTGGTTGCTAAAGGATGTACGGCACATTCCTGCTATGAAAATAAATCTAATCTCAACAGGGCGGTTGGGAGATGGTGGCTATTTGTCTATGTTTGGAAAAACGTGGTGGAAGGTCACTAAAGGATCAATGGTAATTGCAAAAGGAGATAGGATAGGTACGTTATATTTATGTCCTCATAATACTGATTATTCTATTTCTGTAGCTTCCATAGAAACAAGTGCAGCGTTGTGGCATCATAGGCTTGGCCACATGAGTGAGAAGGGGATGCAGATTCTCCACTCAAGGAAACTGCTTCCAGATCTGAAGCAAGTAAGTTTGGAATTTTGTGAGAATTGTGTTTATGGAAAACATAAGAGAGTTAGATTTCTCAGGGTTGGGAAATAAAAGAAGAGTGAAAAGTTAGAGCTTATCCATACAGATGTATGGGGACCATCTCAGGTACAATCTCTTGGTGGCTCTCGTTATTATGTTACTTTTATTGATGATGCAACTAGAAAAACTTGGGTTTATTGCATTAGATAGAAATCTAATGTGTTTGATACTTTTAAGAAGTGGAAAGCTTTAGCTGAGAATGAGACAGGAAAAAGGTTGAAATGTCTCAGATCTGATAATGGAGGCGAGTACTATAGCAAGGAGTTTGACAGTTATTGTTCACACAATGGGATTCGCAGAGAGAAGACAGTCCCTGGAACACCCCAGGAAAATTGTGTGTCAGAAAGGATGAACAAAATGATCATGAAGCGTGCAAGGTGTATGAGATTGCATGTAGGGTTGCCCTTACAGTTTTGGGTTGATGTTGTAAACACTACTGTTTATTTAATAAACAGTGGGCCTTCAAGCGCTTTGGATGGTGGAATTCTAGAGGAGGCATGGACAAGTAAACAGGTAAAATACTCATTTCTGATAACTTTTGGTTGTGAAGCATTTTTCCATATTGATAAATATGATAGAACAAAGCTTGAGGCTAAATCCAAGAAATGTACCTTTATTGGATACAGGGTTGATTATTTTGGTTATCACTTGTGGGATCTTAAAAATCGCAAAATAATTAGGAGTAGAGATGTAGTATTCAATGAAAAGGTCATGTACAAAGATCAGTTGTAGGGAAAGAAAGAAGAAAAGGAAAAAACAGAGTACACAGTGCTTGATGAAATCAAAGAAAATGAAGTTCCGAAAGCACCAGAAAATCAAGAACAGCAGTAGGTACCTGAAACTCCTGCAACTATAAGAAATTCTACCAGGTTAAGTAGACCCCCTGAATGATTCTCTCCGTCACTGTATTATTTATTGATGATTGATTCTGGTGAGCCAGAATGTTTTGAAGAAGCAATGCAGGTAGAAACGAGAAAGAAGTGGGAGCAAGGCATGGATGAGGAGATGGACTCATTGGTAAGAAACCAAACTTGGGATCTGGTTAAGTTTCCTGCAGAAAAAGGGTATTGCAGAATAAATGGGTTTATAGGTTGAAGGAAGAAGATGGAGGAAAGAAGCGATACAAGGCTAGACTTGTTGTAAAAGGGTTTGCACAAAAGAAAGGTATAGACTTTGATGAAATATTTTCTCCTGTTGTTAAAATGACTTCAATTAGAACTATTTTAAGTCTAGTGGTGGTAGAAGATTTGCATCTTGAACAATTAGATGTAAAAACGGCCTTTCTCCATGGGTATTTGGAGGAATATATTTATATGCAGCAGCCACAAGGGTATGAGGTCAAAGGGAAGGAGAATTTGGTTTGCAGACTGAAGAAGAGCTTGTATGGCCTGAAGCAAGCTCCAAGGAAATGGTATTTAAAATTTGATAAGTTTATGATAGAACAAGGTTATGATAAATGTCATTCTGACCACTGTGTTTATTTTAAGAGGCTAGATAATGGAAGATATATTATCTTGTTATTGTATGTGGATGACATGCTTGTTGCAGGGTCTAACATGCAGTATATAAATGTGCTCAAAATAAAACTAGCTAAATCATTTGCGATGAAGGATTTGGGTGCTACAAAGCAAATCCTTGGTATGAGAATAATAAGAGACAGGAAAAATCACAAATTGACATTGTCTCAAGGTGAGTACATAGAAAAGGTGTTGCATAGGTTTAGAATGCAGAATGCAAAATCTCTCAGCACACCTTTGGCAAGCCATTTGAAACTAAGAAAGCATATGTGTCCAGAGACACAGGAAGAGATAGATTACATGTCCAATATTCCCTATTCGTCAGCAGTTGGGAGCTTGATGTATGCCATGGTATGCACAAGACCAGATATTGCACATGCAGTGGGAGTTGTGAGCAGGTATATGAATAATCCAGGTAAAGAGCATTGGAATGCAGTACAGTGGATTCTTAGGTATTTGAGAGGTACCACTTCTCATGCATTGTGCTTTGGAGGTTCAGACACTGTTCTACAAGGATATGTTGATGCAGATATGGTTGTTGATAAAGACAGTAGGAGGAGCACCACAGGGTATGTGTTCACTATAGGTGGAACAACAGTAAGTTGGATTTCAAAAATGCAACAGGTTGTTGCACTTTCAACAATGGAAGCAGAGTATGTTGTTGCTACAGAGGCTAGTAAGGAGATGATTTGGTTGGAGAGGTTCATGGAAGAATTGGGTAAGCAACAGGAGAATAGTAGGCTGTACAGTGACAGCTAGAGTGCCATTCATCTTGCAAAGAACTCAGTTTTTCATTTGAGGACTAAACATATAGAACTCAATTACCACTTCATAAGATCTGTTCTATATGAATAACTATTAAAACTGGAAAAGATTCACACTAGCTAGAATCCTGCAGACATGTTGACAAAGGGAGTAACCAAAGATAAACTGAGTTCCTTCTTGGTTTCTGTTGGCCTTAAAGAATGAAGGTGAAACAAAGAAATTTTCCAAGTCCAAGGTCCAGCAAGTGCAGTAGCGGTAGAGTTGTTGTGATTAGTCTCCAAGTGGGAGATTGTTGGTTGTGGAGCCTAATCTTCTAGATCTAGAGATATTATTTAGTTGTGATTGTAACCTAGGAGTACTGTACACTCATTCCCCCTACCTTGGGTTTCGGGGGCAATGCCCTTGAGTCATGGGGGTTCAGGGGCAGAGCCCCCGAAAAAAAAAAAATTTGGGATGTGTGTTGGCCAACAGTATTGTGGACCCATGGTATTGGGTTAGCCCTAGAATTTTTCCCATGGTATTTCCCCTATAAAAGAGAGCATTGTAAATCAACTGGATATGGTATTGTATTGTACTGGAAGAGAGACTGTGAGAGCATGAAGAGGAAAGTGCAGCGGTTTTGCTGCAGGGTGTATCCCTTCATCTTTCTAGACTGTAATAAAAGGACTAGAAAATTTCTTTGTGGATGTAGCCCATCATTTGGGTGAACCATGTTATATCTATGTCTCTCTATAATGTTTTAATGTGTTTTGCATCTTGTTTATTGATTTAACTGTATATCTGTTATTGCTCTGCGGTCCTGTTTTCTAACATGGGGGCAGTTGACGATGAGAATTAACAGACTGCTTGTAAGTAGTTGACCGAGTGTGGTCATGTAAAATGTTATAAATAGGAGAGATTTAATAGTTAGAAGGTTGATTTTTGTTAGTCATAATTACAGAGTAGGTTTTATAGATGAGAGCTGTATACAGTTGCAAAGAACAGATCTAAGAAAAAGATAATCAGGAATCTATAGGACACAGAGAGAATAGTGCAATGAGGAAGCTCTTCTAGAGCGATGCAAATGCTAGGAAGGTCGATCCAGGCTGTGTGCGGATCTATAGGTAGTAGTAGTATATTAGGAGAAATAAGACAGAGAGAATGAGAACTGTGATTCTGAACTTAAATACATATCTCAAGATCAGTCTGCATCATGCAGACTACAAGGTGCTATATCCTTTCTCATGCCAGATGAAGAGCACCTTGGTGGTTTTCCCAATATGGGTTTCCATGTTATTTATTGTGTCCAAATGAATTATTGATGTGATGAATGTTTATGTGATTTATTAATATTTGCTTTCCGTGTATTGTTAAATGTGGTTCAGATCCTATTAGCTTCTTGCAATCGGTAGATGGATGAACAGAATATCTTGCTGAATTGAAACTGTATAAATATATATCATTCTGTATAATTATTGTTATGAATCTTAACTTAATTCGTAGAGCTGATTGATGTGAGTCAATTGCACTGCATGAGTTTCTCCAGCTGCGAAGGGGAGAGGAAAGTCAGGTTGCGTGTGATGACATACAATTGTGCTCATTCGTGTAGAACTAACTCCTCTGTACAATCAGCCTGTTTCCTTCATTGAGCTCCTTAGCTACGAGCCAAGGGACTATACTTCCACTACAATCAAGAAAACATGGTTCTGGTGGTTACCCATCTATGAGATATCTCGAGTGAGACTGTGCCTGCTTCATAGGTGTTTTCGATGGGACTTTCTCTATCGGGCCGATATCTCGAGCAGTTGTTGGATCAGCGGGATGTGTAGAACCTGGGTCGCCCAAGTGGGGAAAAGTAGCCAACAGAATTCAAATTATTGGAACAGTAACAACCAGCATTATATTCTTCCATGATGTAAGGATTTATTTACCAAGTATTTTAAAGCTTGGTGATCTGTGTAGAATATGAAAGGATTAGCTAATAAGTAATCTCGATATTTCTGTAGTGAAAATACCATTCCTAATGCCTCTCTTTCTGTCGTTGAGTAATTACATTCTTCCATGTTTATTTTTTTATTGCTATAAACAATTGGATAGTCCATCCTATCATGTCCAGGTTGTGTCAGTATTGTAACTATTTCTATTCCTGATGCATCAATGTGGACGTGAAATTTAAATGACCAGTTTGGGAATCTGAGAATAGGTGCTTTGACTAATTTTTTCTTCAATGTGTCGAAGGAACCATCGCATTCAATAGTCCATTTGTATTCTTGATATTATTTCAATAGTTCTTCCAAAGGATAGGTCATATCTGAATAATGACGGATGAACTTTCTGTATTAGCCTGTGTGTCCTAGTAGAACTCTGACTTGTTTTGGGTTCACCTAGGGTTTTAGGTCCAAAATGATTTTTATTTTTGCAAAGTAGACTTTGATGCCTTCTTTTCATATGATATGTCCCAATCATATTCCTATGGGGGTCAAAAAGATGCATTTCCTTATATTGAGTGAAATTTGGATTTGTCAACATCTTTCCAACATTAGTCTTAGCCACTTGCAATGATCTTTCAACATGGAGTAAATCGTCTAGTCGTTAAAGTATCCACCTATTGTTTTGTATATGTATTCTTGAAATTATTTGACCACTATGCCTAAGAATACATTTGGTGCATTTTTTAACCCAAATGGCATGATGTTGTAAGAAAATGAACCAAATTCACAGACAAATGTCGTCTTCTTCTGGTCTTCTTTTGGGATTGGAACTTGATTATACCCTAAGAATCTATCTGTAAATGACAATCATTCGTGTCCTGCAACTTCATTTAATATTTCATCTGCAAATGGTGTAGGAAAGGGGTTTGTTAAAGTGACTTTATCTAGCTCTCGAAAATCGACACAAATTCTCAGTTTTGTCGGATCATGCTTTTTCGATTGGACGACCATAGGGATTTCCCATTCTGACTAGTCGATTGGATATATGATCCCTTCTACTAACATGTTTTCAAACTCCTTTTTCACTATTTCTTTGTATTTGTGATCTAATTTGTATGACATTTTCTTAATCGGTCTTGCATCTAGTTTTATGTCTATTTTCATCTCACCCATCTCTTGTATTAACCATTTTAGGTCTTTATAGTCTTGGGCAAATACATCTTGGAATTAT
The DNA here is from genome assembly GCA_001517045.1 of Pseudotsuga menziesii. NCBI lineage: Eukaryota > Viridiplantae > Streptophyta > Pinopsida > Pinales > Pinaceae > Pseudotsuga > Pseudotsuga menziesii. Next base: position 1,113,609 of record LPNX010826023.1, on the reverse strand, counting down.
TTTAATAGGTTAATTATTTTGATTGTTTTATCATCATTCCAGTAGTCACCTATTTGTGGCATTTTGGTCAATCATCATTTGAGATATCGACTTATTTGGTCTTAAATTTCGTGTCCATCCATTATGGCGCCTTGATTTCATTTATTTGTCGACTTCCCTCCTTAAACTAAGAAAATGATGCGGAAAAATATACTGCTGTCATACTGTCGGTACCGTCCTTGTTGGTCGACTCAACTTTGAATATTATTTTAATTGGTTTTACCATTTCTAGATGATCTGTTTTCCACTGAAAGTTCTTCCCATGAGTGTGCTCATTCTCCAATCAAAGTCTTATTGATTTTGGTATTCTATTCAAACGAATGTTGTTACAATATGCCTTCACTTTTTTATGGTTTTGTGTCGAAGTGTGTTTAATAGTCGGTTGTATAAAAATTTGTATTTATTCAGTTGCTTCGACTAATTTTTCATCCTTTGGTATGAATCTGAAGTATCTAATGAAATTTTCCTTAAGTTCCTACTATATGAATGTTTCTTCTTGAGCTCTTCCATATTATACCATTTTTTTGGTAAATCGTCAAGTGTAGATGGAAATAAGTGTGGCCATGTTCATTCATCTTTGTACCCAGGTCTTCTCCATTCCCTTTCGCATATATTTATGTGATTTTTCATGGTTTTGTCCTTATGTGAAGACTAGTATTTATGCCTCTTTAGTTAGCTTCCTCCCACCGAATATCTTGATGAAGTATGTCAAAGTTTTTTTCCATGTCTGTAATCTTGACTGGCGGGTATCCCACTATCGAACATCTTGACCTATAAAGTTTCAACCATGCTTTGTAATCAGCCATGCTCGCCTAAATATTTGGAGACTTGTTCGACATGGAGGATTGGTGATTCTCTTTCTTTGTACTAAAGAGTTTGTTTATTTTATGTTTTAATCGGTGCTAAAGAAAGGTATTCCCTAATTTTTCTTTCAAAAATATTTGGAATGATGAACACTGAAAAGCATTGGCGAGTCGGTTTCCTTTATATAGCTTGGATATTCCAACATCCTTGTGCTTGAGTTTCATAATTTTCAATATCCTAATCGTATAGCTATTCATTTGAGTTATAGCCAACTGAGTCTTGGTTCCCTAAGTGAAGTTCCCCATAGCTGTTTGGTTCAATATAGTCTTCATCATTTTGGATTTTCTAGAGTTGTCCAATGTCGACTTCTTCATCTATGGGTTCAGACCAAGGTTCACCTTGAGAAGGGTGAATGGGGACAGTAACTTTTTGTTTGTTTCCTTTGATCTTTATCCTTTCTTTGTCTAGCGAAATAAATGTTTTCATCTTTTGTCCCGATGGTCATCCCACCAAGTCTAGGAAAGAACTGGATCCTTCTTTAGGGTCGATGATTTCAAAGTTGACTTTTTTCAAAATTCCTTTTATCATTGTATCAACATTTCTCCAAACACTAATGGGTTTGATTAATCCCTGATCTATCAATTTTAAATATATGCCCAATTCATTTAGTCAAGGTCTTCCTAGTTGTTCCCATGTATCTCTTGTCATGATGTTTACTTGGGAACCAAAGTCAAGCACAACTTGTCGAACATGATATCCCTCGATTTCTAGGTTGACAAGTGGGTCAGCATCACTCTTATATTTTTTATTTAAGCTGCATATATTTTTAGTTTGTTTCTCTATGCTAGGATTGTTCTTAATATTATATAACAAATCAATAAATTGTTCTACTAATTTGTCATTATGTATTAAGTTAAGTAATTCTTGTGAGACATCTTGTTGAATATTATGAATTTCTTCTTGTCGGGCGAATTCTTGGAACATGTTCGATGCATCATTGTACAATTGTTTTTTCTTTATAGGGTTAGGATAATCGTCTTTGTTTTTTTATTTTACTTATGCATGGATTATCATTACCAATTTGTGTTCCTTGTCTACTGACTACATGTACATTCTTTGTAGGAATTATATCACATTTCTTAACATGCAACAAGACATTAACATTTTTTTTCTTATTGATTTTGTCAAGTATAGTGGGAAAATCCTCTAGTGAGTGATTTCCCATGCCACAACTAGTACAAAATTTCAGGTCGGCCCGATCTTTATACGGTCAGTCTATGTATCGGTGGCCTTCTTTATAGCATATAAAACACTGGATAGGTTGTTGTGGTTTATTGTCCCGATTTCCATTGAATCAACCTCGACCTCCAAATCCTCCATGACGATTTTCAAATTGGCGCTCGTATATTCGACCTTCATAGCATTGGTTACTTGGTTCATTTTGTTCATTGTTTCTCAAGATATTATCATTCTTCTGAGAAAAATAATTTGTCTAGTATACTGCATGGTAATTTGGTTGATTCTTTAGGTTCAAATGGCAGTCAGTTGTCGCATGAATTTTTACCTCACAGATTGATACCATGAATCTTTTCCATTTTTCATATTGTAGGGACAGTCCTTCATCATGTGTGATCCATGTTCTTGGAAAATATCATAGAAACACTTCGTTTGAACAAAACAGACATCTTGTCAATTGAATTCTTATCGACAGTTTTCCTTGGTATGTCTGGTCATCGAGCAGGTTTTGCACCAGATGTCCTAACCTTTAAGTTTCAGTTCTCTTAATTATTTCTAGATGATTTCCAAGTGCTCCTCGATCCAGTTTTCGATATGATTTGCTGGATAGTCATCATCCATCTTGACCTATAGTACTTTCGTTAGTGCTTCTTCATATGATTTGAATGTGTCGAGACTTATATGTCTTTCAATATTCTGAACAAGTCATGTAAGAAAACATTAAATTAATAGTTTTTCATCAATGTTATAGTCTAATTGGATCAATAGGTCCTTCCATCGCTTGTCATAGTCCCAAACAGTTTCTGTAGGTTTCTGAACAGTTGTTTTCAGCTTTTTCATGGCCAGATGCTTTGCATCTGGTGTTTTGAAGAAGGATAAGAACTATTGCTTAATTTATTCCTTGGCCACGTTAGGTGTCTTCTTAGTATATGTCATATTCCAAGTTAGTGCCATATTCCTTAAGGCACCAATGAACTGCACCATCTGTCTATATTCACTAGTTACAGCGTTGGCCTCCCATGTCGATTCACAAATGCACCAGTGTTGTTTGGGATCCTGATCACCCTCATAGAGGGGGATGTGTGCTGCATCATGCAACATGTTGTTGGGGTTGAAATCTACTTCAGGAAGTGGTGGTGGGGGTGGTGGGATATTCTCTATGGCTCTGTGTTGGTCACAGATAGTTTTGATGAAACTCTTGTTTCCTTCGGAATTTTTATTTGTCTATTTATCCTCAAAAAGTAGTCGGATCAATTTGACTTCTTTTGAAGATGTCAACACTAATTGTTGTAGCTCATATATTCTCCTGTGTGGATCTGACTGTTCTGGATTTCCTGAACCTATGTTTGGCAGGGGGGTGCTCCTTCTTTTCCTGGGTAGAGTAAGTTGATACTTTGGTTGGATGGGTACATTTGGAATGTGACCCAGTTTCCTTCCTCAGGTCGACAAATTACTAGATGATCGTCATCATTTCCTTCACCATCTAGTCGAATCCATATGTCAAACTCATCATCTCATAGCCTTAGGTCCTCTTTGAAAATGGTTTGCACTCTGGCACTCAGGTTTGGATTACTGGAGATAGAGGTCTTACCTCTTAGGGTATCTCAATATGGAGACCTCCACACTACTCTATCCACATATCTTATTCCATAGGTGAAACTTCTTCCACATCTACACCTTCTTCATGTCGGTCATGAATTGACTCTGGCGGATGTATTTCATGTTTAGTCACCATGGTATTCATTCTTCTCTATAGCACGATGGCCTACTCTCTTTGTTCCTCCCTTCTCTTATGCCTCTTATCTCTCTCTATTTTCTGCAAATCCAGAGTTCCTTTGTGAGTCACTTTCTGAATTATTTATTTCTTGGCCTGACTGTTCATCACTGGTGGTTCCTTTTCAAGTCGACTAGAATCCTTCTACTCCACCCCAACACATGACCAGCTACCCACCATAACCTACCTGATGCTTTGGTAAGCTCGTATAGTTCTGTCTATTTGTTCAAGAATTACTCCCACTCCCTTTTGGCAATGAACTTCTCCCACGCTTTCTGCTTCTCCGCCTAGTTGGAAAATTTTATGGCGATTCGACCAGCACAGAAATTTCTTCGTAAATTTGGTATAGAACCTCTTTTCAATAGTCTCAACCGAGACTCTCTCTTCCACGGATTGTTTTTGATAGAACACATTTGTGATTTTCTCAAACCACTCTGACAGGTTTGTTCATCCGTCCCGTATCAGTTTTTGGAGCAACTCTTTTTCCTTAGTATCTACCTAATTTTTCATCCAGTAGTCTCTTTAGTAACTGAGGCACTGATTCTACAAAATTTTCATGTATTTCATTGAAGAATTTATCCTTCTCCCAGGAAATAGTCAGCTTGTTTCTTCTAGTGTAATTCTGCAAGTAGTTTGCAATCTTATGCTCCAACCAGTCTTTAATCTCTTGCTCTGAGATCATCTGCTAATGGTCATTTCATCTGTATGTGTAATACTGGAAATGGAACCAATGTTGTAATCACTCAGATCACTAAGTTACCAATAATCCACATAAAGAAACATATAATCATAACAGAGACAAGAGACAAGATAATAGGGTGAAATAATAGCTTATATTACACAAAACACATATGGGTTCATACAAACATAAAACTAAACCAAGTTCATATCTAGTTCAAAAGCCTATGATATATTATTACAAAACATTTATTAATAACTACTTGTCGGTTCAGTCAACTGACACGACCTTTGGAGGCCGACCTAATCTCTAATTAGTCGACTAACTAGTCTAGTCGAATCACCAACTAGCTCCTCCAACAGGACCAAACAAGCCTTGTTTATATTACTAACCCTTTCAGTCCAAACAATCCTAGCCAGACATACTAATCCCCCTAGAATTGGCAGGCCTTGTCTAGCTTACTAACCCTATCGGTCCAAACAATCCTGGCCAAGCATACCCTCCTCTAGATTGAGCTACTCACCATGGCATCCATCATCCAACTACTGTCACTCTCTCTTTTGAGAGAGGTCCTTTCGGACTACACCAAGCTTGTCTCAAAATTGTTCAAACTTTATACGATCCAGAGGCTTAGTCAATACATCAGCTACTTGTTTTCATGTAGGAACATACTTGAGCTTTACATCTCCCTTTTGAACCATGTCCCAGATGAAATGATTTATGTTCTCAATGTGATTTGTCTTATCATGAAACACAGGATTCTCCATTATGAATCCAGAGTGACAGTAGTTGGATGATGAATCCAACCTCTACTATAAGGTTTATGATGATGGAATTATGATTTTTTTACTATATGTAGATGATCTGTTGTTGACAGGAGAAGATAAGCCGATTATCGAATGTAAGAAGAAGCTTGCTGCAGAATTCAAAATGAAAGACCTTGGAATGATGCATTACTTTCTAGGCCTTGAAGTATGGCAATATCCAGATGACATTTTCCTAAACCAAGGAAAACATACTATAGAAATATTAAAGAGATTTGGAAAGTTAGATTGTAAAGCTATGACTACTCCGATGACCATAAGTTTGAATATATTGAATTAAAATACTTCAGAAGTTGTTTATGCCACTCTATATAGATGGATTATTGGTTCACTAATGGACCTAACCAATACAAGACCAGATATATGTTTTGCAGTAAACACCTTAACTGAGTATAAGGTGAATCCTAAACACATTCACCTTAATAGGGAAAAAATGTGATAAGGTATCTAAAGGGAACTTTAGATTATGGGCTCAGGTATGCATCCAGTGGTGAGATCAAATTACATGGATATGCATATTCAGATTGGGGCGTAAGTGCCAAAGATAGAAAGAGCACATTAGGATGTTTTTTTAGTCTGGTATTAGGCATGATCTTTTGGTTCTGTAGAAATAAGAATAGTATTGCACTTAGTACGGTGGAGGTGAAATACATTGCAGCATGTTCAACATGTAGTGAAGCAGTATGGCTTCGAAATATGTTAGTAGGACTATTTGATGCAGAGATAATGGAGAATCCTGATTATGTTCAAACATTGGATTATGTTCTCCCTTCTAAACAACTTTGAGAAACCTGATTATCAATGCAGAGAATCCTGATTATGTTCAACCTTATATGCAAGACTATTCCATCATCATAAACCTTATAGTAGAGGTTGGATTCTGCTTTACTTTTAGTAAATCCTAAGTTCATCCGAAATATGTCGATCCTTCCATACCATGCTCTTAGTGCTTTATTTAGTCCATACAATGCTTTCTTTAGTCTACATACATGAGTCTTCTTATCATTAATCTCTAACCCTTGCGATTGTTCGATATATACTTATTCTTCAATCAAGCCATTTAGAAATGTCATCTTTACATCCATTTGATGTAGCTTCCACTTCATGTTGGATGCCAAGGAAAGGATAGTTCTTACTGAGGTGTATCTAGCTATTGGTGCAAAGGTCTCTTCTTAATCGATTCCCTCTTTCTAAGAGAAACCTTGGGCTACAAATATTTCCTTGTGTTTTTCTATACTTCCATCCGTTGAGTGTTTAGTTTTGAATATCCAATTCTAAGATACCATTGAATTTTCCTTTAGTATTGGTACTACTTCCCACACATCGTTCTTTATAATGGATTGGTATTCCTCGACCATTGCATCAGCCCACTCTTTATGTTTTATTGCTTCTTCAAAATGAGTCGGTTCTTTATCAACTAGATCACACATCAAAGCCATATAACCAGGGTATAAATTTGGATTCTTCATCTCTTGGATGGTTTTTTCAAGAGCACTGTGTATTTTTGCTTCTTTAGTTACTTCACGAGTCTATGCAGGTTTTCTCTTTCAAGAAATCAACTCATTTGGTAAATCTTCAGGTTGTTGAGGTTATGTTATATATCATTCTCTTCAGGTATTTGAACTTCTTCTTCGTTTATGACTACTTTAGGACTTTCAACAGTTTTGGGAGATTCATGCTTCTCTTCATATTCCTTGTCTTTATTTCATTTTTGGAAGGTTGTATCTTCGTTAAATGTGACATCTCTACTAAGTTCAATTTGATGGTATCCTGGGATATATATCCGATAAGATTTTGATTGTTCACTATATCCTATGAACAATCCCTTCTTTCCTGAAAGATATAAATTTGACCTTTTCTCCTTGGGAATTTGAAACATAGGACAACCAATTACCTTTAGATGATTTACCTATGGTTTTTCTCTAAAAACAAATTCTTTTGGAGTTTTGTTCCCAAGGGAACTGTGGGAAATTCCAATCTATACATATAATGTTGTTCTTGCTGCTTCTCCCCATAGGTACATTGGGATATATTGATCATGTATCATAGCTTAATAGCTTCCATGATAGATCTATTTTTTCTTTTTGCCACACCATTTTGTTTTGTATTGTAGGGAATGGCGATCTCCCTCTTAATCCTAGATTTTTTACAAAAAATCATTGAATTCATTTGAAGTAAACTCTCCTCCATTATCTGACCTCAGAATCTCTATTTTATTCTCATAAAGGTTTTCTACTAAGGCCTTAAACTCCTTGAATCTTTCAAACACTTCATCCTTCATTTTCAAGAAGTATATCCAAGTCTTTCAAGAGTAGTCATCAATAAAAGAAGCATAGTAAGATTACCCACTTAATGAAGTGCTTTGTATTGTCCCACAAATATTTGAGTGAATAATATATAAGATCCATTTTTCCTTACTATCACTTTTTGGAAAGGGATTCTTATTATTCTTCCCTTGTGCACATTCTTTGCATACTCCTTCATTCTCTATCTAAATTTCTGGTAAACTAGTTACCATCTTGCTTACAATTGGAAGAGATTTGTAGTGAACATGAGAAATCCTTTTGTGCCATAGATCACATGGGTTAATGGTACTAGTTGCTAATGCTAAATCTGTATGTGCCTTCAATTTGTAGATTCCTCCTTCTTCAACTCCAATCTCCACTGCATCATCTATAGTCTTACCTTTGGTACACATGAGGGAGTTTCCATCTACAAAGGCAACTGTGAAGCCTTTCTTGTCTAAGGCTGAAATAGAAAGAATATTATTCTTTAGTCCTGGGACATATATGACATCTTTCATTTTCATGGGATTTCCATAATCCAATTTATAGGAAGCTTCTCCTATTCCTCTAATGGGATATTGGGAATCCTCTCCAATAATCACTTTGTGTGGAGATTCCTTTTTTTCAAGGCATGAGAGTGAATCCTTTAAACTAGTCATGTGCTTGGAGGCACCATTATCAATTAGCTAGGTATCATTTCCTGGTGAGACTAATCCTATTAGAGAAGATATTAAAACATATTAGTCATTGGATTCCTCATCCTTATTTGCTTCCTCTTCTACTTCTCAATCACTTTCTTCAGCAGCATGGGCTTGAAACCTTCTCATCTTCTTTATTATTTATGCTTTAATTGGATAGTTGATGGAAATGTGTCCCAACTTGTGACAAGTGAAACATTCAAAATTTGAGAAGTTTCTCTTGGGTATTTTAAACCCTTGAGTCATAGGAGGATGGTCATGACTCTTCCTTTTTCCTTTGGTTTGGGAATTCAAGGCTTCATCCTCATTGTCATTTAACTTTTCTTCTATGGCTACTATACTTTCTTCTTCTTAGACACATTCTTCCCATAACTTCCAAAATTTGGTTAGTTTTCTTCTTGAGAAAATTCCTCGAATAAAGGCTTCCGAATATCTTGGAAGGCCATTTAAGGTTGTCATTAAAATCTCTGCTTCTTCGACAATTTCATCAATGGATTCTATTTTATCCTTTATTTGAGATACTCTTGTAAAGTAAGATTGCATAGTCTATGAATTTTGAGCTCTTACACTTTTGAGTTCATTCCTCAAGGTCATTTTCCTATTAATGTTTCTCCCTTCAAATAGACATGATAGAGTATCAAACATTTCTTTTGGAGTCTCTCTTGAGGACACTTGAGGAATTAGGTTATCTTTGATGGAATTAGCTCTGATCATTTTTTCTATGATCCTATCCTTCTTGTTCTTAGACTTGGATTCATCCCCTTAAATATTTTCATCTAGCTTGATATTCTTTGTCATATTTAGAATACTAACAACCTAAAATGGGAAAAATTGGAAAGATACTTACTTACAGAAAGTAGCTCCTGACTGACCTTCTTCTGGATGTCCTAGGGTTTGAAGCAAAAACCCTAATTTTGTAGTTCGGATCACAGGTGGATTTGAATAGTGGAAAATATGCACCTCCATGAGGTGAGGTAGACTATATCTTTCCTTCTCTGATATTGATGATGAAACCTCAGGAAAATTGAAACCTTATTTTGTCCCGACAGCAGTAATAGGTCCAAAATTCAAAATTCTTGGAATTCAATTATGTCTACACTCTTGATATGTGATTTGGGAGAATCCTATTTTCTGGTTTATCTATCGAGGTATTTGTTTGAAACAACAAACCCTATTTGTGCAATGATTCCTTTCAAGGTGGCTCTGAGAACCATGTTTATTTTTCTTAAATTGCTTAGATGGTGTATTAAAACAATTAGTCACTAGTACATCGCTGAAAGAACAACATGCAAAGAAACACAAGAACACAAATATTTTCCTTGGGGAAACCTTAAGGGAGAAAACCCCTCAAAACTTCCTCAGTATAGAACTCAATCAGTGCAGAGTAAAACCTAGACAATTGCTTCTCTCTCCTTTCTGGCGCACTAATCCTTCTCTATCTTGCTAAAACATCTTGAGTGAGTGAGTACAAATTAAGGGGAGTGCCTCCCTATTTATCTTGTTCAGTTGACTTGACCTATAACCTAGTAGGGTCGACATGTCTAACTGGTTGGGCCCACTTGTCCAACTTGACACCACAAATAACATTTATTATATTAACACTTGGGTACTATTGACCCGACTTAAATTCAGAGGTTTACATTGCTTCTTTCAATGACATGAATAAGACTAAACTCATTTCCTAAAGGAGGAATATATTACATCTGGAAGATATTCCAAAGTTACAATAATTTAACAGTTTCACCTTGTGAAATTTGTCCTATTCAAGCTAGCTCTGATACCATGTTAAGATTCAATATGATAAGATATATAACATTAGTATTCAATTAAATTTCACAACAACAACATATGCAAGATCACTGAAAGAAACACAATCACAAGATAGACACAGATTTATCTTGGGAAACCCTTTAGGGGAAGAAAACCCAGTAAAACTTCCTCAGTATAGATGATCAAAAGTACAAAGACAAAACCCCAAACAAGTGCTCCTTCTCCTTGCAGATATCTCTCTTTCTCTCTCCTATGCGAATTACACAAGTGAGTGTGTGTGCCCAAATGAGGAGCACATCACTCATATTTATACTTTATCTTCCACTTGACTATTTCACTAACTAGGTCGGCCCCAACAAAATTAACTGAGATGAATTACCTAAGAAGACTAAAAATATATAATATTACTTTATGGAGGGTTCTATCAACCTGACTTACAAAGGAGGTTTTACCTCATGACTCTATGATGACCAAATACAATAATAACATCCCAGCGGAGGAATAAAACATCTCCGAATAAATTACAATAATAAAATACAATAGCATATTCTTCGAAGTTACAATATTTCAACAATTTTCCTTGCCATGAGATACAATTTGATTATATTTTTTCCATGGCTCTGATTTAGTATTGCTTTCACTTCTCTCATTCTATTATTGAAGAAATCTTTCTCTATCTGGTGAAATCTTAAATGTTGAGAAATTTATGTAAGTTTGGTTTCTGAATACTATTAATAGATGCTATAAAATTCAAATGGAATATTTATTTTTTTCATTTACATGTATTTTAGCTCATGCATCATATCTTAGAATAAATTCGTGAGCCCTTGAGCTTTTTTGTAATTCGGCGTTTCAAGATTTTCTCTCCATGCAAAGAAAATTGACTAGTCTTATAGAATTTGTAATAGAATGATTTATATGAATCCATTTCTCAATATATAAGTTTCTGAGGGTTATTAATAACCTATTAAGACCATCTGAAGCCTTAATCCGTATTTTTTCCCTTTAGGATTTCCTAAATTTGAGTTTGAAATCACCCTTCTGTGTAGTCCTTAATTGCCAAACCTTTCCAAAAACCATCCAAACCTTAAAATAACCTTCCTAAAATATGAACCAAGTGTCCCTAACTGAATATATAACTGTAACCGAGTCTATATAAATCTGATTAAGCAGCACGATTCATTTTTTTTCCACAAAAGTCCCGAGGACTTAAACTATACAATATTAGGACCATCCTGAGCATGATGTACCCATAGAACATGCCCACCGCAATACGTATGGACTCTCAACCCTTATTATATTATTTTTTCATACCTATAGAATCCCTCTACATACCTTATCCTAGAGTTGGGTTTGGTAAGAACTTGAAAGAACTCTGAGACTTTGAGAACCCATGGGGAAAAATCTAGTCTTCTTTGCTTCTCACCTAGCTAGTGTTCCTACTCTATACTTAGGTACATTATAGGAAATAAAATAAAAAAACTAAAACTTCTCTTTACACAAAAGGAAAATACTTGATATAAAGGTTAAATTATTAAATGTACCATCTATATCTACCTCGATACTAAAGAAATAATTAAAATCCTACAAGGAATCACTCTAAAGAGTTGGTCCCTGGAGAAGTCACCAATTATGTTTTAGGAGAAAATATCCCATAACTAGGGTTAAGTTACCAACATATTAATTTGAAGATCACACACTCTTCTTTCCTAGTTAATCAATTAAGTTATGAATTCAATGGAGAAGAAGATAATGAAATTCCTAGAATAATATGACTGTCCTCCTTGTTAATTCATGTTGATCCTTAGCTTTATCCTTGAGCCAAATTAATTATCCCTCCCTCTGCACATAACATAACAAGAGCACTTTCCTCAAAACCATTGGAATCATTTAATTGAAATAATCAAAATAAACAAGGAATTCATAACCAATTAAGTAAATCAATATGTCACAATAATACCAATTATTCCACCCAATACTAATCATCAAAATCAACTACACATTGAACGTAGGATATGGGGGAGGGAAAGAATACATGCCCTTCTTATTAACAAGAAGTGGCAACAAAATACAATTTAATACCTAATTCTTTTATCGCAACAACTCCTTCACCATGGATAGATTCCTCTTACATGAAACACTGACAGATCTCCAATTCAATGTTCTCTCTCAATATTGAATGAGGGGACAATCAAAGGTGATTAAGTTCTTCACTCACTCTTGATGAATGGATGCACATAAATAAGGACTTCTAACAGGATAGGTAACTGTAAATGTCTAGGGCACTCTATATTTTTAACTTCAGCATGAGACTATAATGATGGTCATTTCCTCTTCCTCTCCTTCCTCCTTTAAGGCTTGCATTTAGAAAGGAAGGAATCAATTAAGGAAGTTGGGTAAAGTGTAACTGAGCCCAATTAAATTAGTAACAACCAACAATTTCATGAACAAATGTCTGAGAGCATATGTTTCTTTTTTAGTACATTAAGATGTATATGTGTGTTTCTAAAGGGTGGCAGATGGATAACACACGTGTTGCTAAAGGGAAACACGCATATGCAATCCAAAAAAAAAAAAATTAAAGAACCAATCATAGTTCAAGATGTGCAAAGGGGTTTAAACTGTTCTAAGCATTACTGAGGTTAAAAATGCTATAACATCTATTCTCTTCAATTTTGTGTAAACTTTTATGATTTTTGGAGAAAAAGGGGAAAATTTGCGGGTTTTTATTCTATCAGAGGATTAAATAGTTTAAGTCACTTTTGGATATGTATACTCTTTATAAATGGGACCTTCTAAACCTATTCTAAAATTACTTGAACCTTACATGTGTGTTTGAGGAGATTTAATGTTGTTCATAATCTAGAATTCAAACATTCTCTTGTAAATTGTGTTGAGGCTTGATATCTTGACCTTTACAATATACATAAACTCAACAATGGTTCAAATCATATGAACTGTGATATTTATCAGGAAGAAATTAGTTAGAATAAGGTTGCTAATGTGGTATTTTTTTCAATAAACTCACCAACAATTTGGAGAAGGTAAAACTCCCCCATGCTAATTTAGGAGAGGTGGTAGGGTGTAGGAAATTGGTAGAAGAGTGTGACGTAAGTTGTTTACCTTATTTTATAAGTAATAGTATAAAAGTGTTTTGGTACAACTTCACCATTGAAATTTTAAAATCCTATGGGAATGTTGGTCTCATAGAGAAAGCGTCAAGAAGGAACCTTATTTTTATTGGGAAATTTTTGACATGGTGTCAAATGTTAGACTATATCTACCAATTATATTACAAAATATATGAATACCATGAGAGGATGCACGCTAACTACTGGGAAAAAAATGATAATAGGTTATTAGGTCTCACACAAGAAGGGTATCTTATATTTTTGTGGAATAACTATAATCCTAATGCTGGAGAATTTAGAGACTATTGACATCACAAACTAAAATCTAGGCAAGTAGTGAATTTCCCCTATTCAACAATGGTTAATCCTCATAGGGATATAGTTAGAAAATAAATATACCTTGGATTACTATAGAATTAACCAAGTACACCTTATTTTGTGTTTCCATATTTTAATTTCATAAATGGGTTCCGAGTAGAGGCACAACCTCTGCTTCATCCCCATTCTTTCAAAGACATAATCCAAGATAACTCCTCTATGGAAATAGGTTCAAAGAATTCTCACTTTAAACTATAGATGATTTGAATGTGGATGAGATGATTAAGAGCTACTTAGACCATGTCCTAAATTTTGCATTTAATGACCTTTGCATAACCCTTAAGCTCTTTCCAATTTGGTCGCCATTCACTAAGCAATGTCATTCCAAAAAAAATTATCCTAGATGTTTTTTAAGTCAATTTACATTATTATGTAAAATTGTAAGTGGCTATGGATTGTGAACCATGGTTTTGAGGGAAATGTATATGGTTTATCCAAAATAATTTTGAAATATTCATTTTTGCTACAATTCAATGAAGCAAAATATCCAAGAATTGCATAGTCCGAAGTTGTCTTAGGATATTTTAATGTGTTTATTCACTTTAGAGACCCTCAAAAACATCGGGGATTAATGGAAGAATTATTCCCTTATAACTTTGGCCTATGGAACTATTTCAAGTACCTAATTTTTTGTTTAATTTTTTTGTTTGTTACTTTGTCAAAAAGTTTCCAATTTAGACAATTTTTATCCTATGCCATTTTGGGAACCCTTCATTTTACTATCTTCTTGTAGAATTTAAATTCACTAGAGTATTTATTATGTTGTTAAAAAGCCTTCCCATACCTTATGATAACCATGAAATTACAACTACAATAAGTTATTCCCAAACATTAAAGTAAGTCATGAAAGTTGTCTTCGTCAAAGTGAGTGCCATGTAAAATAACTAAATTTAGTGCCAAGTCATGTTAATTCCTCATCAATTCAATGATTAGAAACAATAAATACAATAATGGATTATAATGAAAATGTTTGGGGAGCAAGAATGTGTTGGGGGGTGGGGATAAATACCTTTTTTTTTGTTATTTCAACTTTATCACATGAGTTTAGGTTCCTACAACCTTGATCCTTGATCAAACTGTCACCATAAGAATTATGATTCTAATCAAGTAGGGAATCCATGGAATTGCTTAACAGATCCTAAGAGGATCAAGGATAGACTTGCAGAAAAAACAATGTTTCTCTAATGAGGAAGGGAAGCAAGGGTTTCATAGTTTATATTGTTCCTCTAGCATGAGAGAATATTGGTGCTAAATGTCATTCTTATCCCTCTATAATCATTGTCCCTCAATTTAAATTATGTATATTTGGTCCAAACAATTGGGGCTCAAGATCTTAATTATATAGGTGTACAACCTCCATGTTCTCCATTCAAAAGCCATATTATTCATATATTTTATATTTTTAGGTTTTAGTGCATTATCATTTTTCTAACTAGCAACGTGCAAGATTCTCATAAGTTGTGCATGCCCTTTAGAAGGAAAACTTGTGCACTACATGAAAATTTCCTTAAGGTATCCTGTAGTGGCCTATCTATCATTTTCTGCAAAATTTTATATTTTTGAAAAAAAGTGGAGATTTTATATATTTTTCTTCTATTAAGAGATTCAATAGTTTAAATCATTTTTGGATATATATACTATATATAAAAAAAACCATCTAAAGATGTTTTGAAATGAATTAGAGCCATAAATTTATGTTTGAAAATATTTAACCTTGTTAATTCTCTAGGAGCCAAACATACTCTTGAACCTTATTTTCCTCTCAACTCATAAACACTTTTCAATACTACAATGTTAAAAAAGATTTTATATATACAATGTGTGTTCATAGTGAAGTCAATAAAAATATATCTATGAATTGCGTGTTAACTATTTGATGTTGTTAACACCCAAAAATGGTTAACTACCTCATCTACCCCACTACATGGCTCATTTGTCCATTTGCCTACCATATTTCTCTGAAAATCCCACTAAAAAGGCTCCAAAAGACCTAAAATGCCTCCAAAAGGTCAAAAAACCCTT
>LPNX010826023.1:1018634-1066671 GCA_001517045.1 Pseudotsuga menziesii | reverse complement strand
ACCTTTTTCCAATTGTATGAATATATAAAATCTTAAACTTAGTTTGTGATAGACTTGAAATATGTGTAATCAAAATGTAAATTTAATCTCTTATGAAAAATCATATAATTTATAAATGAAGCAATACTTTGGAGAATTTATACGTAAAGATATGAATATTTTCATTCCAACGATAAAATGAATATAATCTTCATTTAAGAATATTTTAATTAGAAAGTCATAAGAGTTGTGAATTCATTACACATCAAATTCAAATTAAGTAAATTGCACAATGCAATCATTTTGGATAAGTTTATGTAAGAAAATCAAAAGACCAACACGCATAGATCAATTTGAACCATCAGAGCTTCATTGTATTAAAAGCAAGCCAAAGAATTAGCAGCGTCAAGATCAAAGAAACGATCAAAGGAAAAGAGCCATGAAATCACCTACAAAATCAAGAAAGCAAACCATAAGTTAAGTATTTACAAATTTTTAATGGGGGTCCCTTGATTTTTGTAAAATCAAGGGGAGTTGTTGGGGTGCCAACAGGACTAAATTTATGTACTAGTTGTGGAGTAGGGGATCACTCATTAGAGGATTTCCCTACCATTCTTGAAAAAATAAATAAGAAGAAAAATGTTAATGTCTTGTCATGTGTGCAAAAACATGATATAATTAATACAAAGAATCTGCATATAGTAACCCGACAAGTGACAAAAATTGGGAATGATAACCCACGAATAAGAAAAATAAAAGAAAAGAATGTTTATCCTGACCCAGCTAAAGAAAAACAAATATATAAAGATGCAACAAATGTATTTAAATAATTTTCCCAACAAGAAGAAGCTGATGACAACCGACATAACACAATAAAAGAGATAATACACTTAGTACAAAACGATAAAACAGTATCTCAATTCGTCGACCTATTGTATAAAATAAAACACAACAACAACACCAAAAAACAAACAAAGAGTATTTGCAGTCTAAACCAAAAAGATAAAAGTGATTCCAACCCACTTGTCGACCTAGAAATTGAAGGATACCATGTCCGACAAGTCGTTCTCGACTTCGGATCACAGGTAAATATTATGACTCAAGACACTTGCGAACAATTGGGTAGACCTTGACTATACGAATCGGGAATATACCTGAAATTAGCCGACCAAGGCCTAATTGAACCTATAGGAGTATGGAAAATGTTGACACAACAATAAAAGGCATATCGACCAAAGTCGACTTTGAAATTATTGACCCTAAGGAAGGATTCAGCTCCTTCCCAGCGTTAGTAGGTCCACCTTGGGGAAGAAAAATGAAAGCATTGATATCCTTAGGCAAAGAAAGAATAAAACTAAAAGGAAACAGACAAAAGGTCATTGTACCTATTCATCCATCCCAAGGAGAACCTTGGACATAACCTATTGATGAAGAAGTTGACATCCGATAGCTATATAAGATACATAATAATTAAGATTACACAGAACCTAATGTCTATGGAGAACTTCACTTAGGTAATCAAGATTCAGTAGGATATAATTCAGACGCATAATTATATTATTGGGAAGTCGAGAACTATGAAACACAAGCAAGAGGTTGCTGGATTGTTCAAAAAGTACAGAAAAAATAGTCCGACAGTGCTTCTTGGTGTCCACCATACCAAAAATATTTGAAAAGAAAACTAGGGAATATCCTACCTTAAAACCAGTAAATATAAATAATACACAAATACCAAGGTATAAAGAAAGAGAATCACCAGTCATGCATATAGAACAAGTATCCAGAAACATTGGTGAACATGGACGACTACAAAGCTTAGTGGAAACTTTTACAGGCCAAGCTGCTAGATGGCGGGATACCCATCAATCAAGACTGAAGACTTGGACAATAGCTTCAACTTTCTTCATAGAAATATTTGGAGGAAAAAAATTAACCAATCAAGCCCAAATACCTATGTTCATCCAAGGACAAGATCTAGAAGACCACATAAGAACATGTGAAAAAGAATGGAAAAGACTTGGGTATAAAGTTGAACGTACACGGCCACACATGTTTGCATCAACACTCTCTGACTTGCCAAACAAATGGTACAAAATGGAAGAAGCTCAAGGTGAAACATTCCTATGTCATGAACTCAAAGAGAATTTTATCAAATATTTCAACTTTGTATCAAAAAATGAGAATTTGGTCGAAATGACAAAACAGATCAAAGCATTGTACAACCGATAGAAAACAAAACCCTAAAAGACAACCGACCAACAATAAACTGTAATAATATACAAACCGGGACAATACTACAGTCCACAAGACTACCAATGGAAAATGAAAAACCCAAAAGGGAAAATCTTTAGATGGAAACCAAACCATGATAAAACAACAAAACCAATATGCACAGTACTCAAAGTTGAGACAAACGACAAGGAGGATAACAGCCGAATGACCACAGCAAATTTCCCTGCCACATTTTCATAGTTTAAGGAATGGAGCTGACCAATCAATGAAGCCAAAGCACCAAAATGGATAGATGCTAAAGTCAAAACTAGAGAATTTGACATCTCAAGTGATGACCAACCAAAAATGGAAAAAATTGGAGACTACTGGAGTGAAGAGAAAACAACAGAAATAGTGAACTTATTGAAAGAATTTCAGGATGTATTTTCCAGAGATTATAAAGATCTCAAAGGTTTAGTCCATGAAATGGGTGAAATGAAAATCGACATTAAACCTGATGTTCGACCTGCGAAGAAAAGACCATATAAGCTAGCTCATAAATACAAAGAGATAGTCAAGAAGGAGATTGATAACATGCTTGCAGCAGGTATTATCTACCCTATTAACCAATAAGAATCGGCAAGTCCAATGGTTGTGCAACCAAAGAAACATGATCCAACCAAGCTAATAATTTGTGTCAATTTCAGAGAGCTAAATAAAGTTACATTAATAGACCCATTTCCAACACCTTATGCAGATGAAATCTTAAATGAGGTCGTAGGCCATGAATGCTAATCGTTTATGGATGGATTCTTAGGTTATAACCAAGTACCAATAGGCAAAGAAGATCATAAAAAGAAAACATTTGTATGTGAATTTGGTTCATTTTCTTATAGGGTTATGCCTTTTGGACTAAAAAACGCACCTGCAGTATTTTCCAGAATTGTGGTCAAAACATTCCAAGAATATATTTACAAAATAATGGTAGTATACTTTGATGATTGGACAATATACTCTATGTTAAAAGATCACTACAAATGGCTAAGGCTTATGTTGGAATGATGTCGACAGATCCAACTATCTTTGAACATCAAGAAGTGCATATTTTTGACCCCCATAGGGATATTATTAGGACACATTGTCTGTAAAGAAGGTATTAAGGTCGACTTTGCAAAAACAAAAATTATCCTTGAGTTAAAACCACCAGTGAACCCAAAACAAGTCAGGGTATTACTCAGTCATACAAGATACTACAAAAAAATCATAAGATATTATTCAGACATGACCTACCCAATGGAAGAACTACTAAGAGAAGATAAAGAGTTCGACTGGACAGAGGAATGCAACATATCATTTGAAAAACTAAAAAGAAAGCTAGTCAAAGCACCCATTCTAATATTTCCAAACTAGTCGACCAAATTCCATGTACACATTGATGCATCAGGCCTGGAAATAGGAGCAATCCTAACTCAGCCAGGAGATGATGGAATGGACTACCCTATAGTTTACAGTAGCAAAAAACTAAACAAAGCTGAAAGAAACTATTCGACAACAGAAAGAGAAGCATTAGGAATGGTCTTCGCACTACAAAAATATAAATACTACCTACTAGCTGATCCATTTATCTTTTACACCGACCACCAAGCACTAAAATACCTCGTAAATAAACCTCTACACCATGGAATAATTTGTCGATGGCTACTTCTATTCCAAGATTTTGATTTCAAAGTTGTCGTCAAACCAGGTAAGTTAAATGCCGGTCCCGACCATTTATCCCGAATTGACATAGGAGAGGAACCGACATGAGTCGAAGATGACTTACCGGATGCACATCTATTTCGAATAGAAGCAGTCCCAACAGGATTGGAGGAAACAGCTCAGTTCATAGAAAATGGGAAAGCACCAGAAGGCATGAATACAAAGAAGAAACAAATCTTAGCCATGAAAGCTGCACCATATAGCCTCATAAATGGATTCCTATATAAAATGGGCTTGGACAACATCCTCAGAAGGTGTGTATTGGAACATGAAATAAATAATATTATGCATGAAGCACATTACAGACCTACTGGAGGACATTTCCAAGCAGACACAACTGCAAAGAAAATCCAACAATCAAGGTTGTGGTGGCCGACACTTTACAAAGACTGCAAAAATTTTGTAAGCCAATGTGACAGATGTCAACGGTTGGGTCGACCCCTGCCTAGTATAGAAATGCCCCTGATATCAGTAAAACCAAGTTTGACATTTGAAATTTGGGCCATCGATTTCATAGGACCATTTCCCATACCAGCAAAAAGAACAGGTGCAAGGTACATAATAACTGCGGTTGAGTATGTAACCAAATGGGTAGAGGTAGAACCAGTCGAGACATGTTCCAGTGAGATAGCTGCTAAGTTTATCTATGAGAATATCATTACCAGATTTTGATGTCCAATAACTCTAATCAATGATTAGGGAACACACTTTATCAATAAAACTATTAAAACACTAACAGACCAGTTCCAAATCAACCACCATCGGAGTACAACTTACCACCCTCAGTCGAATGGAGAAATTGAAGCATTTAACAAAAGGATTAAAAAAAATATGTAACATTGATAAATACAACTGGGATGGAAAGATACTTGTAGTACTATGGGCATACAGAACAGCATACAAGCATTCAACTGACCAAACACCGTTTTGACTAGTTTATGGACAAGAAGCAGTAGTTCCACTACACTTTCGACAATAGACACCTATTATCACAGATATTTTACATGTCGATGTCGAACAAGGAAGAAAGGACCGACTACTACAACTAAGTAAGCTGGAAGAACACCGACTAATCGCGTTACAACATTAGGAAATCCAGAAACAACAACAAAAGGAATGGCACGATCAAAACATCAAAAACAAAAACATGTCAGTAGGATACCTTGCCTTACCATATAATAGTCGGGTAAAATAAAAACCCAAAAATCTACATACAGAATGGATGGGACCCTATGTTGTCGAAGAGATACATGCCAACGGATCAGTTTGACTAAGGACGTTACAAGGCATATTATTTCGGAAACTTGTTAACGGTGCTCGACTAAAATGATACAGAAACTAAACAAGTCTAAAAAAAAAAACATATAACGACCATAACGGTTAAACAAAAGCTATAAAAATCTGAAAATCCAAAAAGAAAAATAGGATCGAAATACATAAAGAAGTATGACAGGGAATCACCACTATGACAACTGACATCACACCCATTGAATTAACACCATCAACCACTCACATGATCAACATCGACCAACAACCTCGAAATTTCCATCACGCCTTCATGACTATGAGCAACAAAATCAAATCACCATTAGCGCCAACAACATCCACATCTAGACCCTCGATGCACAACCAACCAGATGCACAACCAGCAACAGCAATCATCCAACCCACCCAACCCGAAATACCTTCAACCACTACTAGCCAACAACTAGACAACCCAATTCTAACTCTTGCCGATACACAGGTGCCAAAGCCAACAGAGAAACAAAAGCACAAAAGAAAGAAAGACAAAAAGAAGAAGGACCATCAAAGCTAGACGACAATGGTCCACATCAGTCAACTCGGGTCGACCACTGCAGTCGATGCAACCAAGCTGAGGGATGGATAATTAAGGAAACTCTTGGAAACACTGGCAATTGAAGCAAAAACAAGAAGCCAGAATAGACGTAAGGAGCTCGAAGATAACAAAAAAGAACAAGTTGAGTTCCTTAACAAATGCAGAAACCTTGTGCAATCTATGATATCAGGACCGACAGAGGTCAACACTGACAAACTGCTCGAAAAATATTATCAGTTGTTTGAGAGTGTGGTCTCGGCGCTACAGGCATAGATACAGGACCCAAGAGAGGAGTAGAAAGAAGAAGCAGCTCGACTGTTGATGTAGCAGCACACAACTTTTTTAAAAGCATACAAGGTACTGCAAGATCACATGGGGTCATTACGGAATAAGTACTACGAGACTGGCTTGCTTATTATGGGCAAGTCTATCAGCAAACTCGGTAGACCCGACAAGAAATCCAAGCACTTAAGAAGAGAAAAAGAACAGAGGAAGCACTTAGAAGCACAATTAAAAATCAAATAGTGCCCGAAACAGCCAAATTGTAGAAGCACAAGCGACAAGCACACCAGTGGGTGTAGCAAGGAATTCCAAGTTTAAAAAAATTAGACATCATCTGCCCACAGATGAAATGAATTTTTGAAACAGCAGAGGAAAAGGACCAGTTTATGGGTCCCAACATGGAAAGAATAGTATAACTTTCCATTCAATAGAATATGTCGATACTATCAAGTTTGACTACATTAACCATCGACATATAGAAAATACTGCAAAGTTGGACAGAATTCCAACATCAACTGGCAATGACAACTGAAGCAATTGTCAAAGTCTATGTATAGAAAATACCAACCATCAAACTTCACAGCCCATGAAGATCAAAACACCGAAATAACTACTTAGGACAAATAAAGAAATTTTTGTACCTCCCTGTTTCTTCGGGACGAAGAAACATTTTGTTTGTGGGGGAGATGTTGGAGAAGCAAGTTGGTAAGCCAAATGGAATGATAGTCAACTTAGTCAATTATCCGACTTTGTGGATTATCCAACTAAGTCGATCAACCGACTAATTAGATATTAGGTCGGCCACATAAGGTTGTGTCGGTTAACCGAACCGACAAGTAGTTATTTGTAACTATTTTGTAATTCATATATATTAGGTTGTTGAGCCAGATGAGAACTCGGTTCAGTTCTCTGTATTGTATGGACCCTTTCATTATAATATAATCTATTATTTTTCCTACTTGTTCTTGTCTCTTGTTTCTGTTATGTATGTATGCTTTTAATGTGTATTATTGGTAACCCTATGTGATCTGTGAGATTACAACAGGGTCCATATGTTTCTTTCATGGGTGTTTAATACATAGTTCCTTTATTACCTTGCTGTAAATTGGTATATCCTTAATAGACAGTAATAGAGGAATTTTGACACTGATATTCTTTAGTTCATTCAAAATGTCATACTCAGGATGGACAACAAGTTTTTCTATTGCTAATTGCTTTGGAAATGGAGGAATTCTTTGTTCATGAATGGGTTCTTCCTATGGATGGGTATGCAGTGAAATCTTTGGATCATCCTGCAGAATAGTATCATTCATGATTTCATTAGGGTCTTATACTTCTTCATTTTGCTCACGAATGAAGACTGATGACTTGGGTTTTTCATTCACAACTCTTCCAGATCATAATTGTATCTCATGTATAGGTACAATCGAAATAATGTAGGATGGAAGAGTTTGCAAATCAGTACTGTTAAGAGATTGAGTTGGTTTATTATTTGGATTAGGTATCGGTTTTGAGGGTAATAAAGTAGGTCATTGAGGGTTTGTATTTTGGAAGTGATGAGATTGCTGTATAATAAGGGTGACTGGAGGCACAAATCTTGGTAACAATAGCTGGGTATTGGCTGAATGTTGAGGATGAGGATGAGCAAAGATAGACAATGAATAGGGGTAGGACAATCCCCTCCACCCCTATGGCCAATACTATTGCTGAGTAAATTGAGGAGGAGGAGGATACTAGGGTGGCCAATGCTGCCAACTTGTAGCATTCCACTATTGAGGTGGTTGGAAGGGTTGGTAATAAGGTGGGGGTTGTGGTGACAAATTCTGATATGGTGGGGGGTCCCTTGGTTTCCAAGGAGGCCTCCTCGAGGTTTCACCAATGTCCCCACTTTTATATATGTCTTGTAACCCTAGTAACGATGGGAAATCGTATGTTGGATTCTCTTCCATACATATATGACATACGAAGATGTTATTTAATGAGCATTCCCGTTGGGGATGTTTAGTTCTACATCTTGGACAAAATATGCTCATATCTGCACATTCCTCTTCTTTCCTTTTCTTATCTTGTAACACATCTAGTTGAGAACCCATTACTCCTAAAATATTAGTTTTGAAATTTTCCAATAGGTTTCCTAACTCTATCCTTGTGACTCCTCCTGAAATGGCAGTATTTCCTTTTGTATTCCTATTATAAGTTTCTTGAAGATTCCTCCCAACTTTCCCCCTACTTCTAGAGTAATTTTCACACATCTCCCCAATTTGTGCGAAATATTTGTGGGAGACATCACCAAATTCCATGAGATTAAGGATTTCTACCACGTCTTCTGAGATTCCCTTAAGGAAGAGTATTTGTACTGCATCTTCTCGAGGATAATTATGTTTATATTTATGTAGTGTGTAAATAAATCTTTTGAGATAGTCTTCCAGGCTCTCATCTTTGAGTTGTTGTATATTAAAAATATCGTTTCGAGAATATCTGGGTTTGTAATACTCTTAATACTTCCGCAAGAATGTAGTTTTCATATCTTCCCAAGTGTTGATACTATATTCTCCTAATCCCATGAACCATCTGAAAGCAGAGTCTTTCAGTGTAGTAGGAAAGAGTTTTTATTTGTGAGCATCTTGTAGATAGTTATAACTTCTACAGAGGATGTCAAATTTGAACAAAAATGTCTCCGAGTCTTCATTATTTTTCTATAAAAAGTAGGTAAGGAGGAAGGAGAGATGTTCTTCATATTTACATCTTGTGCAATGTCTAAAATAGGGAACCGGAAGGTAGTTTCAGTTCGATTTTCTCCTTTCCCTTCATCATTTATAACCTTGTCATGATTTTCATTCTTTCCTTGTCGCTCCATGTAGGTTTGATTCCTAAAGAGTGTATACTTAGGAGGCTCCTTTCGAGGTGATAATGGTATGTCTTAATGTTCTTTTTGGGGGAGATCTTCCTTGGATCAAACCTACTCTTATTAGGTCCTATAGGGATGGTAGGTACTACTGTTGAGGTTTCAATTTGTGAAATAACTGTATCTGTTGAGCTTCCAAAGAGATCTTGTACCTGGGCAGGATCAATGAAATTAACAACGTTAGGATCCTCTACTAAAGAGAAAGTTGTATTGTTCAGTTTATACACTAGTGGAGGATTGAGGATTTCCAATGGCTGACCCTCATGAAATTGTTCAAAAATGGGGTCCTTAGGATCTCCCGCAAGGATTTCTTCACTATCTATGGTTTATCCTATAAAGTCTTTAGGTCTCCAAGTAGAACTACTTCCTATGTGGGTTCTCTGATACCTTTCTGATGAGTTAGTGGTTGGGGTATTTCGTCCGTTGTAAAGGTTAGTAGGAATTTTAATAAGGTTTTGAGAACTAGTTCTAACGTATCTACCCTTAGAATCTCTAGGTCTATTCATGAAAACCTAATCTAAAGGAAAACCCATGCTACTAGTATTGCTACCGCTGAATTTGGAGGAGCCTGTTATAACATATGCACAAGTTCTTACCTCTCGTATTACCGCTCCCCCACCACCAGCCTATTGCTAAACTTCATAAGCAAATTCTATCTATTCTACCTTACAAAGAAACTCCATGGCAACGGTGCCAAAAATGTTGGTTGCTATAATGTCTTAATTAATCCACCAAATATTCAATTATCAACCGAGGTTAGTAAACTTAGAGTTGACAAAAATTATATACGAAGGTAGAGGGGTTCCTAGGGTGTTGTGGAAATATTTTAACAAAGAAAAGATCAAAAGATCTTTCAAAATGAAAAACTGAGTCAAACTCCTAGAAATTCAACTATTAAGGTAATTAAATTGGAACAGAGTATTAGACTAGAGCAGTATCAACCTATACTACTCTACTCTATAAACAAATACTGAAAAGTAAAGATATAAATAATACTACTTTAAGAAAGTAAACTTCCTATTAATCAACTATTCCACTTCTTAATATAAGAATTAGAAAGCTTCATAAACCACTTCATAAACTAACTATATAAGAAAATATAATATTGGAAACAAGATTACAACAACTGGATATACTTTATGAACTTCAAAAACTAAACTCTACATGCAACTAACAAATGTACATAATGGTTAAACTAAACTATCTAGTTCCACTCTCCTTGGGGGTTCTAAGGATATGCATTCATTGTGATCGGAACGGGAGAAGGAGAAGTGTCAAAATGGCTTTCAAAAGAAGTAAAGAAATTGAATGGGATTAAATCTAATTTAACTTCTACAAATATGTGCAAACTAAGGAATGTCCAATTACAGGTGATGGTAAACATGGTGATTTACTCCATAAAAAAATGACTCTTAACTAAGGAATATGTTATAAACAACTAATCTATTAAGAAACAAGATTCTTTTTAAGGATTACTTTTATAAATAAACAATTCTTAAATGAAACAAATTTAAGGGAAAATCTAACTTATAAACAAGTAAAAACTTAATGAAAGAAGCAAGTAGAAAACTTAATAAGGAAGCTCCTCTAAACACAAAGATATACACAAAGGTAAACTAGATTGGAGGTATACTTATCAACCGTTATAACAATAATAAGTGAGAAGATCAGAAACCAAAGAAATAGAACAGAGCATAATTCAAAGCATACTAAAGTAAGAGAAGGTGAAAGGTAAGGATGGAACTTGGTAAATACTTCGAATAGTCTAATCTAAGGTTCTAATGGTAAATATAACCATTATCTAATTACCAAAACATAACATAATTCAAAATCCCAAGAAACAGAACCTTTAAACGAGCTTAAAACAAAATGGGAACATCGAAGGTTAAACGAAAGACTAGATAACAGACTAAACGAATGGTCTGAATGAAAGGATAAACAGGCAGTCTGAATGACAGTCTGTATACAAAAAACAGTGGAAGGTGGCCTAAATGATCTAATTATCAGCTGATTTTCTGCATATGGAAACAAGATGCATAAAGGACAGTAAATAGACTTATTCGGTAATCAAACTAATCAATGAAAAGACTTATGCTAATTCATGCTTATAAAGAAAACTATTATCTATAAAACAAACTAATTTATAAAAAAAGTAAATTCATAACAAAATAAGAGTTAACAGAGCTAAGCCTACTGTAAATTGGTTCTAGGACATAAATAAATTCAGATCTGTGTAACTGACGATATAAAATTGAACAATTAAACTGTAAAATGACTGGAAAGGAAACTAACTATGTGAGAAACTGGTTATGTAATTTTGGAAATAAAACTATATTAACTGCAAAGCAATACTCACAATAAAAACACATGCAACAGGAAATAATGAAATAAGTGATTACATGAAACTCAATTACATAAGCAAACTGGAAATGAAATTATACTAACTGCAAGAAAGGAAATGACAAAAATACACACGGAAACGGAGACCGTTGGTTGTTGAGGGGCCCTCTCAGAAATCATGGTTGTGCCTCCATCACTCACAGAGACAAGAGCATAGATGAACAAAAAAAATATAACTTATATTAAAAGTCAAAACAGTATTACAGAGTTTCTCTCCTAACGTCGACTGATTAACATGCTAGCTAACTATGCTCTCGCTTGGAGGTAGGTATATATAGTGTTTACAAGGATGAGCAGGTTAAGCCTTTCATTGTTCGACCGCTCCTAAAATATTCAACCATTATTACAAACAAATGATCATGTGCCAACAGACAATCATTCTCCTGCTCTTTCGCGTGATGGTTCTACTCACATAGGTTGCAATATATTTCTTCTTGCTGACATGGGCATGAGTGGTGGTGTCCAATGGAGAAGGTAGGATGGTGAGCCTTCTAGAGAGGATCATCCAATCATCAGGCACATGGGAAACGGAGCAATTGAAAACCATTATACACTTTATCATTCAGGAATATGCCAACAAATAGTGCGCTATTTGATCGGTGGGTTGAACGGTGATTTGGATGTGATCTACACATATCTAGCGTGGGTGTGTGTCCAATATAAGCTCACACAAAGATTATAACCTACAAAACAATTTCATAAATAAAAAAAAATCCCAAATATCATCGAATTATTTAATAAAATCATGAAATAATAAGAATAAACCAGAATTTGCATAAATCCCAAATGTATTCATACCTGAGGCTCAATGATAAGCTGTATGACATGAATATGTCAAAAAGGTGAAAAAATAGATGTCAAAAGAGTAATTTATCATTCAAAAATAGTAACAAAACTGGGATCAACACTCCCCAAAATGGGAAAGAGCTTCTTCTCTCCTAGGAGAGACGGAATTGTCGCTCTATTTATTAAGGAAAAGGTCGTCAACAGTCGTGGCTCTCCAAAAAATAAAATTTTAAGCATGAAACTCAAGTTTACTTTCAATGAATGGAATCTAATGGTTTCCTTATGGATGTCCCACATGTACTTGATTCACAAAATGGTGATTTGGAAGGAGCGTGAACACAAGATAGATAATTCCCAAGTGGCAAATGACCCAATGACCATGAGGTCCCTGAGGGAGTGTGGACTCCTAAAATAGTTCATGGTTCTAGGATTGAGATCCCATGTGTGCTTTCTTCATCATATGATATGGATGTGGGACCCATATCAGCATCATTATGAGGTTGGGACCCATGTTCCAGTGATCAATGTTGAGGACATCTACTTTCTAACTGGACTATCCCAAAGAGGGATTCTAGTATCACTTATAGGTCCCAAGTAAGGAGACATGTTCATTGATGACCTCATAAATGAGTACTATGCAGTTGGGACAAGGTCCCAAGGGGTAAATATCCCAATTAAACATATCTTGGATCGACCATTGAGGACTATGGCTTTCACTATAGAGAAGGTAGGGGGTAGTCGAGTTTCTCACAAGACTACTCAAGTGCATATGTTGTATGCGTTGGAATGCATTGATCCAACCAGATTCAACAGGAGTGAGGGGATACTAGTAAGCTTCAAATATCATATCACAAAGTGTCAATGGGGTGAGCTGAAGTAGTTTGGCTACAAGGTAGTGGTGGTATCATTCTTCCTAGAGAGGGTTCCCTTGTTACATCTATAGGTGCCTCTCAACATATTGGAGTCATTGGATCCATGAATGTTGCAGTGGGTCAAGGATATGGCTCGTCAACATGGTGGAGGGCCCACTGTGACCTACATTTACATATTTTTCCATTGGTTATGATTCCAACTGTTCATGTTAGAGGACTACACATATGAAGGGAATGACTTCAGGGGTGACCTTGATATTCCATTTCCTGAGGGTGAGCAGTAGCACAACCAAGGTAATAAGGATACTACCACATTGTTTTTTGTGTTATATATCATATCTCATTTTTTGTATTTTTGGTGATTCTAAGACATATCCTACAATTTTGCAAACATAGGTCCATTGAGACCTGCGGGGGTCTGGCCTATCGAAAGACGATGGGTGTTCATAGATATAGCTAGTAGGAAAGTAGAGGTAGAGGAGGATATTCAAGAAATTGAAGACAAGCTCCAAAGGATGACTATGGGGGTTCTTGACATTTCGATTGACGACCTTCCTATGCATTATCAATGCCATACCGCAAAAGTGTCGGGGTGTTTTGGGAGGCTACACCACAGAGTGGCTCATGCTATTATGTGTTATGATGAGAATGAGGATTAGTCCAAGGTGACTCCTATTTTTGTATTGTATACATACTGAAAGCTTCAAAGCTTCATATTTTGACCTCTTGATGTACTAGAAACTTGATGGTTCTAGATTTTGGGTACACCAGAATCTTATGGCTCTAGTTTTTTTCTCAATATTGGTTATATATAAAACAATATTTTTATATATGTGTGTGTGTATGTGATGTTTTATGTGCGTGAATGGTTACCTTTATGTGTTTTCTTTTATAACCTTTTATATGTGATCAAAAATTAAAAATGAACATTTATACATGAGCTAAGTACCAATCCGAAACATAGTTTTCTAATGAATCAACCACTATGTTTAAATTTCTTGGGATGTGATGGTAGGATACATACTCAAAATACCTTTCTAAAATCCAAACTCTCTAGAACATATGAAGAAGTAAGGGGTTACATATGGTGTAGACCTTATTCAGTTAATACACAACTGATTTTGAATCTAGATAAACCCTAATCCGACTCACATCACTCATTAAGGCTTCAGTTAAAAACCAATAACTGCATGATATTCTGCAATATTCTTCATAGCAAGACCTAAACAAGTTCCACCCAAGCTTACCAGAACACTAGTCAAGGAATACAATACCCAAGCCACCGATGCGAGATTCACAATATAATGACTATCACCATCTAAAAAGCCAGAGTAAGTGGTCATCTGTCCATTTAAGAACAACATTATCTAAGAATCCTTACCTAAGAAACATATTAGATTCATAGAAAATTCACAATCCAAGCTACACATAACACTC
The DNA here is from genome assembly GCA_001517045.1 of Pseudotsuga menziesii. NCBI lineage: Eukaryota > Viridiplantae > Streptophyta > Pinopsida > Pinales > Pinaceae > Pseudotsuga > Pseudotsuga menziesii. The sequence continues at coordinate 1,052,204 of LPNX010826023.1, read as the reverse complement.
TATAAACACTATGTACAAAGTACCTATGCTAGATGACCTAGGAATAATACTTCTTAAGGTAAATCCCATTTTGGGGATCACCCAATGGTATTCCATCATAGTCTATAAGCTAGTAAGATCCTTTTTCTAAAATGCAACTGACAATGTAATTCCCATACCACATGGATTCAAACTTACCACCTCCCAATTTATCGTGTTTCTAGTCATATGTCGGGACTAGATCACCTTCATTGAAGAGGAGAGGTTGAATGGATCAGTCGTACTAATATTTAATTCATTGTTTATGTACCTCATAAGATAAGGTAGAATATTGATGAGTCTTATCAATCTTATTCAAGTACAAGAATCATTCTTCCTCTAAAGTGGTATTGGGTAGCAGTTCTATAGAGAGTTTCAGAGAAGGGATTCTAAATTTGATCAGGAGAATAGCTTCTAGCCCATACACCAATTGAAACGGGATGAATCTAGTAGATGTCTTAATTCTAGTCCTATAATCCCATAATGAAAAAAACAATTGCAAATGGTAACTGGAATTAGCTTGTCCTACCGGCATAGTTTTCAACACCTTGTTGATAGCTTCAACCTAGCCACTATCCTGTGGGTAGTAGGGTGTAGAGTTATCATGATGAAAACCTAATTTTGAACTTAGCTATGACATCAAAATGTGAGCCTTGATTGATCAAAATGGATTGAGGGACTCTGAACCTAGCAATTTTGTGATTGAATAGAAACAAGGCGACAGTTTTTCCATCTTCAGCATATGTAGGCATTGCCTCAACCCATTTTGTAAATAATTCCATAGCTATGATGATGTGACCATGCCCCTCGACTGAGATAGGATTACAATGCATAAAATCAATGCCTCATTTCGCAAAAGGTCCAACAATGATGATGGGATGTATAGGAGCAAGGTGGGTGTGCTTTTTGGATTGAAAAAGTTGGCAGGATGGGAATTTTTGCATGCTCTCCATACAATCATTGAATTTTGAGGGCCAAAATTACCAAACACATAAAACAATTTTAGTAGTATCCATCCCAAAAATATGACCACCACATGATACAGAGTGGCAGTCATTCAATACTATTTCAGCCTCTTCATGAGTTAAGAAATGCCGCAAAATTGCATAAATGCCACAATGGTACAATGTAATGTATCATTGATGATCAGGTAGTACTTGGCATGATGATAGATACGATGATGTTCATTGCGAGTTGCATTAGGATGAAAACTATTTTTATGTAGATGTAGAATCAAATATCCATACTAGGGGTCAGACATACTAATGAGGAACATGGATTCATCGAGTATTAAGTCCAAGGGCTACGTGTCCTTAGTGATACAGGGAATATCACACATAATATCTACAAAGACAAGGGACTTATTTGAACTATATTTTGTAAACTCTAACTCAAATTCCTGGATATTAACAATCCAACGAGAGTATGTTCCCGAAAGAACTTGACAAGTCAATATGTAATACATGGGGTTAGAATCCGCGTACACAATAGTTGTGCGGAGCAAGATGTAATCACAAAGTTTCTGGACCGGAATGACCCTGGCCAAAGATAACTTATCAACATGTGAATAATGGATTTTAGAGTCAAGGATACTCTTACTTAGGTAATAAATCACATTTTATTGGTCATGTGCATCTGTTTGAACTATTACCATGCCAATGGTCGTTAATGGCGTAGTCGCATACAAGGAGTAATCCCTGGTGTAATGAGGTGGTTGCAACACAGGTGTGTGTGTAATTGCATGTTTGAGAGTGTCAAATGCATGTTGTGCAAATTCATCCCAAACAAAGGGTGTGTCCTTTTTTAACAAATGTATGAAACTGTGTGTCTTCTCGGCGTAGTTACAAAAAAAATTATGCATAAAGTTTTCCTTCCCTTGAATACTTTGAAGTTCAATAACGTTGGTAGGATATGGTAGGTCCAAGATGGATTAGATCTTCAGTGGGTCTATACAGATGCCATACTTGGAAACGATGAATCCAAGCAATAATCCAGTCTCAACACCAAAAACACATTTTTGTCAATTCAACTGAATTTTGTAATGGAGGCACCTAAGAAAAATGGCTCTCAGATGGTCAACATGGTGTTTTTGATGCTACAAATGTGTAGGTAAGTCATCAAGGTAGTGTTCCATAATATGTTTTATGTCATGGAAAGCATAAGACATGGCAGGTTGAAATGTAGCACCATTTTTTTTTAGGACAAAAGGAAACTTTCTATAGGAAAAGGTCCCCCAAGGGAAAATGAAGGTCATTTTATGTTGATCAAAAGGGACTATCTCTATCTAATTATGGCTAGAAAATCCATACATGAATGAAAATATTATGCTACCAACGTAGTTATCGATGATTTTATCAATATAAGGAGTATGAAAATTATCCTTGGGACAAGACCTATTGAGATATTGGAAATCGATACAAAACCTAATCATTCCCTTCTTTTTGTTTAGGGGGACAATATTAGAAACCCATTATGTCAATGGTACAGGGTAAATGAACCCATCCTTGAGAAGCTTTTCAAATTCTTCCTTAATGGATACTGCTTTCTGTGGATGTACTTGACATAACATTTGATGGAATGGTTTGGAATTAGGGTAAGTCCTGATCTCATGAACCATGATCGAAGGATCTATCTTTGTAATTTCTTCATATGTCCAAGCGAAAAATGTCTCTAAATTCCCTAAAAAGGGTCGTATAAGACCTAAGTTCTGAAAGAGAACAATTTTGGCCCAATTGCATATTCTCTACAACTCCAGTTTTTACTAATATGTCAACCAGAACGGTCTTATTAATATTACTTAGATTACCCTCGGACTCAATAGCGTGAGAGTGTACCGACGACTGAGGTGTAGTTAAAATATCAGATGAAACCATTATTTCAAAGTGATCTTAGACCATTTGGTAATAGAGAAGGAAAGAGGATTGGTGATGATGGTGTTTCCAAGGCATCTCATCTAAAGAAATGACTTCCATGATGGTTTCATCTAATGGAAGAGGGTAAAAAAGATAATATAGAGATGGGGGGGGTTTAACCAATATAGAAGGTGATAAGGGTCATAGTCCACTAAAACATGATCATTAATGGCATTTTTGCTGGTGTACATGATATCCTAGTAACTCTCTTCAAAATGACTTAAAGGTGTCGAATAAACAATTGATTTTCCTTTATCCGTAGTGTTGTGACTCTTAGAGGAGATCATGTTCACAGACCCGACCTGTGAAGTGGGGGAATTTTTTTTAACAAAATGAATCCCATAAGTGAGGAATATTTTAGAATACCTACCCCTATTTTTTGATACTTTAGAGTCGAAGAAGCCAAGAGTGGGACATTTTTCTCAAAATTAGAACTCGTTTCTAGAGAACAAAACTCTAATTCATTAATTGTAACAATCTTTCCTTGGAATGGGAATTGGACCACTCGAAACACGGATGAGGAAAATTCATGCATCGTGTAGAACCAATTCCTACTAAGGAGGATATTGTAGTCTAAAGGATCATCGATGACCTCGATATGGATGGACATTGATTTTCCCCCAAGTTCAATCGGGAGAGAGGGAAGTAATCCATAAGGTTGTAAACCAGTACCATCAAAGGCCTTCAAATTCATAGGTGACTAGTTAATTTTAGAGGAGCCCATATCTCTCTAGCACGATAGAGACATGACAGAAGTCGAGGAACCTTCATCCCACATAGTGCGATGGAATTTATTCCCAATTACATTTGTAGACAACTACAAAGCTAACTGATGGGACACCCTTGACTTAAAATCATCTAGTTTAAAGGCTATAAATATTACTATTCTTACGATCCATAGCTCTAATAACTAACAACAATTTCTTCCTCTATGGCATGCATGTTTGGAGTAATTCAAGAGTGGAAATAACACATGGTTCCTGAGCCAAATCTTCTACTACATTGTAGTATTGAGCGGCTCATGCAATCAGGTTAAATACCGATTTTTGAATCTTAATATTTGGTGTCAGAGGATAGTGTCAAGAATAGGTTTTTCGATATGAATATTGTTGGTATGAGAGGAGGGGGACTGTAGGATTATCCATTGAAGTATCATCATCTTTATTTTCTGGAGGAGGGTCATAGTTCTAGGATCTAGTGGTAACACTAACCGATTCACTAGACATCATTTTAACCTCATCTATAGAAGATGAAGAAGACCCATGCAAGGATTGATGGTCAATCAATTGTTGTTGGGTAGGGAAAGGATCTATTAAGACTTTTGGGTGGGAGTGTTTTTTAAAAACTTGTTGACCTCTTCACACTGAGTACATTCTTTGGTGAAGATGTCACCTCCACATATGAGGTAAGGAAATTTTTTCGTTATCTTATTCTTGGATTCGACATCTGTGTTTTGTGTTTTATTACTCTCCCATTGGTTTTCAAAATTCTTTGAGTTATTATTTCCTTTCTTTTTTGTTCCCGAATATTCTAAGGATTGAATGGAATTTACCTTGGTAGAGGAAGCAGGAGCATAAGTGGTATTGGGGTTGGTGACGGTATGGATAGTATGTTGGTTTTGATTTTTGGTGGATTTAATTGTCAACTATGTCTGACCATAACCAAGTACACCATTGGCTGATGGTTCAACTAAAGGTCTTGAGGGGTTAGAAGTATGACTAGGAGCATGTGCGATCAAGTCATACAGAGTGTCTGAATGGGAATAAACCCATTGCATGTGCTGAGCTTGGTTAACGGATTATAATTTCGTGATAGCACCTCCTGTAGAAACATCCCAAGCAATGGGTAGAAGAAATGACTTAGTGAACCAATCGACAAGTAATTGGTCAGGGATATGTGCTTTAATAAATCTGCATCACTATCTTTTCTCATATATGTGATCAGATATATGGGTGGAAGTGGTTTGGCGAAGTGAGGTGAAAATAGCTATACCCATTTCATACTAAATTGGTAGTTGAAAGTGTGTCAAAAATGCTATTGCTTATGTGTTAAAGTCCCAAAAAGAGTGTTGAGGAAATTCTATATACCACTTAGTGGTGGTTCTGGTGAGTTCCCTTTGAAACAATATCAAATGGATAGAAACATCCATTCAAGAGTTGGATGAGCACCACAAATGATAGGTCATAACATGGTTTTGGGGGTACTCACTAGTTTTGTCATTAAATTTGGGTATATCCGAAGGTAACTTTACCAAAATAGAGGGCCATGAAGGATCATGGTGAATAGGTTCGTTGATCAAACATGACAAATATGGTATATCAAGTGTATCTAGAAAGGGAATTTGTTGATTAGCTTGCGGGTACTGGTAATATTGACAAGGCATATGAGTACCAGTAGGGATATAAGTGGATCGATAAATGGGTGCCGATGATCCTATGATAATAGGTTGGTTCGGTGGTGGTTGGTTTCCCAATTTTCCACCTGGTGGGCCTCCCAGTGGGGTCCTCCAGGTTGGGGGCCTCCAGGTGGTGGACCTCCACGTGGTGGACCTTTTGGTGGGGTACCTCTAGGTGGAATTTTAGGTGGGGGACCTTCAGTTGGGATACTTCTAGGTGGACCTCTAAGTGAACCTCCAAATGAGGGACTTCCATACATGTTTCCAAATGGGATTCTGTATGCAGGGACATTCAACCAATTAGGTTTTCCCCATGGGGTGTTAGGGTTAACAAGATAAGGGATTCTGAGAAAAAAATTTCTTGAGGAAATTGATCGGTAATTTGGGGTAGCCATTTCCTATTGATTTCTTGGGTAAAGGTACCCCCATGTAGGTTGATTAGACATCATTTGAACCCATGATGGTTGTCCTATTGAAGAAGAAGGAACAATTACATTTACGGTCATGGAGGGTAGTGAAACCATGGGATGACCTAAGGAAACACTTTTCCCAATATTTAAACTAGTTCTCACAGTTGTGGTGACCACTTGTTCTAAGGATTGTTCCCCAGCCATAAAGTTCATAGGAGAACTAGGAATAAATGAGAGAGATTGAGATGATAAGGCAGTGATAGAAGGCTGGATCAGATAGTAAGAAACTACACTTTGAAATGGTATTTTGGATATGAGAGAAGCATAAGACTGATTAGGGCCATGGTATTCAAGAGTAGATCTTTTTGAATGGTCAGTTAAAGGAGAGAGACTTCTCCTTCTTATGATTTCCCCTTTCATGCATAAATTGGACACCATATCAAGGATAGGTCTAAAATATTCATCATTTGATGATAATAATGTCATATTAGGTGGGGGGTGGCATAAGATAAAGAAGTAGTGTTGTATTCAGAAATTTTTTGTCTCAAGGAAGTCTCCTAAAAAGGAGCAGTTGGACCAAATTCTGATGCCACGAGGTCATCTAAGGGTGGGGTAAATACCCAATATTGTGCATCGGAATGGCCTTTTGTAGGGAAATGAAATTTTGAATCATGTGAAGTAGGTAATTGTGCTAGTACCATGGTAAAGGAAGATAGATTCTCCAAGAATAATACTCTTCTCCTTATTTGACAATTGAAACACCCTCCATAGAAGGATCAGTTGTGGTAGGTTGGTCCATGGTCACCCCCTGTATCTATTTCATGGTAGGAGGAAATTCAAGTGGTAAACCCTACAATCTGCGAGATCACCTCATATGTGGTTCGACCAGAATGATGGTTGAACACTCTTACTCTAAAGGTCTTCTAGTAAAAAAATCCACACAAATAATTCTACATAAGATAAGGTCACAAAAAAACTTAAGTGATAAGAGGGGATAAAAAAGATGGAACCTTACTAGGAATGTCAATTTGTAGCAACTCGTGATATACCGCAGGTTCCAACAGTAAAACACAACAAGGAGGATTGGACCATACCCTTTCCCGAATACCCGACTACCTAGACACCACGTGCATAGTATCTCTCTGAGTGTTGTTCTCGATGTATTGCTTCAACAAGATGACCAAAAGGATTTTCTCAATCAGTATTGATTGCTAGAAGGGTATCTCGATATACACAAGGTACGTGGGAGCTCAAATCCATGTTAGTGAAATCTAATGCACAACCAATTGAAAGGGTCCTTCTGATATACCATCGAGTAAGTGAATAACTTTTCAATATACCTCGAGGGTATGTGAAAAAGAATTCAATATACCGATTGCTATGTGGAAGAACCGCATGATCCCTGAGATGCAGTGCATGAAAAAAACAACAACTCCTATGTTTATAGACGTTGGAACACGTCTTCTAACCTATCACTAAAATTACTAACAATTTTAACCTAAGCTACAGTTCAATTTTATCTTGATGGTTAGTGAATGTTTGTCGAATGTGAGGTAATTTCTAGGTTAAATTATCTAAATGCAATGCAATTTTCCTTTTGATGAATTATGTGTAGAGTAAGGGAGAGGTTCTTCCTTTTCAAAGTATGAAATGAAAAAACCACGCAATTCAAACAACATGTTCCTCAAACTTCAAATGCTTTCAGACAAGCAAAAAATCTAATGCTAATGCTTAAAATATCTATCATGTAAAAAGAAAAAGTCTCTCTTCTATAGTAAATGCCTATGCGTTTCTTAATAAAGCTTATAAAATAAAACACTTCTAATCATCTAATCAAACAAAAAGAAAGAAATCAAAATTTTTCTTTTGTTTATTGATGTAATTTAGGACAAAGGAATGCAAAAAATCACACTACAAAAGTGAGATAAACCATACCATTTTTCTTTTATACATATCTACAAAGAAATTTTAAGGAATCAACCATAGAAACCATACGCCCAAGACCAAATTTCCACACAAAACTATTCAATTTCAGAACTTTTACTAATACAATCTTTCAAGATCTGAACTTAAAAAGTACATTTAGTCTAAACACACACTATCAGACCTGTCAATGAGCAGAAAAGTAGACTGAAAAAAAAAACCCAAACAAAAGAAAAAATTTCAAAAGAAATATCCTAGAGTTGGAGATGACCTACCTCGACGCACTCTGCAGGGTGGAACTAGGGTGTCGTGTAGTAGCTAGAATGTTTTGCTTCCCAAGGAACACCGTCAGCAACACTCTTTGATTTTGGAAAGAAGGAATCAACGGTGCTCCTTGACAGTGCAAAAAAGGAGCCAGGGATATTTCGACACTCTATCAAATACACCCAAGTGCGTCATCGGATCTAGAAAGCCAAAAGAAACAAATAACCTTTAGAATAATCCATTGTAAATCAAACTGGAATTGTAGTAAGTGTAGACAAAAATCAAAGAAGGAAAATAGGGTTTAAATAAGATGGATTTCTCACCTTAGATCCTTGAATGAGCGAGATAAAAAATTGTGTAATCTTGTAATAAAAAGAAAATTCAAAACTCATAGATCTCATTAGTTTTCCCTAATATGTTCATAAGTTTTGTTATTGGAAATTCTCAATCAATGCAGACAAATATTGTTTCCCTAGTTTACATGGGGAAAATCTAGAACAAAAAGTTACAACAATGCATCCTTTCCCTATATAATTGAACTACTTGAATGTCAAACTTTCCTTACCTTCAATGTTGAAGGTCATCCTTGCCTTATGGATCCTTTTGTAGTTAGTTGTACCTACAAAGAATGTGAATAACAAGAAAAAATAATGAAAGCAACAAGATCATTCAAATATCTATACTAATAGTCAAGGAGAAAAATAATGAACAAACGATATTGACATAAATCATTCATGGAAAAGGGGAACATGTTTGTATTAACAATATAATACAAGAAAGATATGACAAAATCCTTGACGTTGAAGCCTTGTTCTCACAATTCCTTTGACATCACTTTCACACACACAGTACAAGCTTTACAAGCCTCAGTCATAACTACATTCTTTTCCTCCTATACTAGCAATGGCTCAAACAACATAAAGGTTCTCTCTTGGTTCTCCTCCCTCCCCTTACACATGAGGGAATATTGTATATATGCCAGGAAAAATATGCACTATTTAAATCAACACTTAATTTGTCAACCCAGGAAGGGAGCTTGTGAGATGCAATCACTATATGTGCAGAATTGAAGGCTTGAACTAACCTAAGCTAACTAAATATGTAGATGCACTAACATGCAACTATATTATTTTAATCTACATGCATGGCTATCATGAGTTAAATGCAATAATTTAATCTAACTATGAAAATAGGAAATTAACTAAGAAATTGAAAAGTAACTGTAAATTCAAATCTAATCTAATGTTATATTAATCTATTCTATAAAGGCAGGAAACTGATTAATAAGTCTAATGCTATGCTAATCTATTCTATGAAATGAAATTGCAATGACTAATCTAGGAAAGTGGTCACTTGGTCCTAAAGTAATTTAATGTAATGAAAGTAAATTTAACTATTCAGAATAGGCAACAAATCAACTAAACTATCTCATGAATGCATGAACTATATGCTTATGCAAGGATGAGAATTAACTATACGATTAACTATGAAAGCAAATACTGAAATTAATTATGAAAGCAAATATGAAATTAATTAGTATAAAACAGGAAATTATGCTATAAGTGAAAAGAGAAACTAATCTATCTATTTCATGAGTGAAGCTACTCTATATTTTCAAAAGAGAAAACTAAGCAACTATCCTACTCTAGCTAACGAACTTATGCAATCGTAAAAAGCAAATTGAAACACTAATCTAAAGACCAAGTGTAAACAAATACTTTGTGAGGAATCATAAACTATTGTAAGCAAACTAGTTTAACAAATCTAATCTAATCAACAACTAATCTATGAATTTATAAAGTAAACTAAGCTATGAGAACTTTCAAGATAAAACTAATACATCTAATATGAAGGAAAAAATGAAAACAATTTAAACCAACCTTTATTCCTAATGCTCAAAATATATAATGCAAAATTTATTAATTCATACAAGCATAAAACTAAATTAAAGTCAAAGATAAAAATAAAGGAAACTAAACTAAGCCCAAGATAAAATAAATTATACTAATGCAAATACATAAGATTCACACTAAAAATAAAACTAAACTAAACTAAACGAATTTCATAAACTAAACTAAAATGAAACTAAACGAAATAGTGAAAATAACCTAAATTAATTAAAATAACCTAAAACAAATTTTTCATGAAATAACCCTATCACTCAACAACACATTAAACATTTTAATAACAAAATATAAATGAAAGAAATTCAAAATACAAAATAAATACAATACACATATTAAATACAAAAATATAACACAGTTATATAAATTCTCACTTGCGTAAAATAAATTCAATTATAAAGAAACACTTTAACCCACATTAACAAATAATTATAAAGCAATCCAAATAATTTTATTAATACTATACAAAATTAACATATAAAAGAAGAAAACATTTATACTCATTTATATTCTGAATTTTAGTATAATTAAAACTGAAACAATTAATCTTATGTATTAATATAAAACTAAATATGAAATGCTGAAGATAGATTCGAATCCCCACCAACTACAATACACAGTAAAATGATGGAAAATTAACCTATAGCTTGGTTAATTATTTCTACACAAAACGTAATATTAGAAATTCTAGAAATGAATGAAAATTCTGTAAAATTCTATCTAGATTCAAAGTAACAGTTGAAAGACAGACTCGATTAAGGTGTGAACAGAAGGCTGAAAAACAAGCTGCACAGAGGGACGAACAGAAAGCTAAAAAACAGTTTGCACAGAGGGACAAATAAAAGGCTGAAAAGACATTCTGCACAAAGGAATGAAAGGTCGTCCATGTGGAAAATTGCATAAAAACTCAAGAAAAATTACAGTTTATTCACAACAAAACATCATCTACAATAAAACTAAATATATATACATAAAAACAAAACTACTTATCTACAAAAACAAAAGATAAATGTTGAATATGTACAAATGGAACCTCCGGTTGTTGAGGGGCCCTTCTCAGCAATCAGAGGCTAGTCTACATCAATGAATTACTTCATAGAAGATTGAAACATGCATACACAGATGAACATAAAGTTTTATTAAATCTGAGAAGAATTTTACAGAGTCTATTCACCGGCAACTAGCTACCAACTACCAGTTCTCAGCTCTCAAGAATAGGCTGGTATATATAACGTATACAGGAGGTGAGCAAGTTGACCCTTTAGTGGTTGACTGCTCTCTAAATTTAGCTAACCATAATGACTATTTAATTGATAATCAACCAATGCATAGTCTGGTTCTTCCTTCGGCGCGAACATGGTATTTTCCAGCATGATCGTCGCATGATTCTCCTGTTTTCATGTGGACATATCTCCCTCAGCATGCTTGAGATGGAATGAGACTCCTTCTTTAGCATGCTGGTGAAGCAGTGTTGAGTGCAGGAAGTGTACACGATGGCGAGTTTCTAGAATGCGGGATGTGCATCATTTAAACGCATGGGCTGGTGACGTGGTGGCAATCCTCCAAACGCATGAATGGTTGTTATGATGGCGAGCAAGGAGATTGTAGGCTGTTTCATGTTTTTAAATGCCTAGAATTGATTATTAACAGTGTGTAGTCTATTTGACGAGCTGGACAGAGAAATGGACAGCAAGCTGGATGATGAGCTTAATTCATGGCTGAATTTTTTTCGCTGGGTTTTATTGGTTGGGATCTTGGTTTAATTATGGTTGGGCGCTAGGTTGGTTTCTGTATTGATTGTTAGGTGTTGGGTTCTTAAACTTTCCATTATGCTGCTCCATCCTTCACAGTGTGCATTTATATTATTCACGGCTTGCAAGTATTATTTATGGCCTACATAAAACATACGGTCCGTTAAAAAACATAAAATGGTTATAACAGATGTAACATATTATCAAACGAAATGATATTACATTATAAAGTGCACATCATCTTATTTGAAAAATGGATTTTAGTTAAGGATTATACATAAAATGGTTTAATATTAAATGTCATACCAAAGCATATTTGAAAAAGCCACGTAACATGTTATTTCAATGGATGTCCCTTTTATAAAGTATATGAGTAATTAAAGTAATAAACCATTTTAGTATTTAATTTTTCTCTTCCTTTTTAATATTTAATATTTTCATTTTCTTATTACTTTTAAATCAATGTTTTTTTTAAATTTGATTTTAATATATTGATTTTTCAATTATCTATTGAATATGTATTGATTTTCATATGCAGGATCAATATGACCGGTGGGAAATAGAAGGCGAGGATAAAACAAACTAACAACTTAATAAGAAACATGCCATTAAATCTAGTGTGGAACTTAGGACCAGAGGAAGAGGCTGAATGGAGTGCCAAAATGCACACTAAATGTAATAATACATCAAAAATGATGAATTAAGCTTCTTTTACATTTATAAGTTATAATTGATGAAAACATAGTAAAAGATAGACAAATTAAAGATAAATGTATTAGATTTTGGTAAATAGGCCAGGAAATTAATGAAAATAAGGCCATTATAAAAGACAATTTCAAGGCTCAACAAAGCCCCGGACCAAAGATATTGCACGTCCTCGTGTCATGAATGAATTGGAAGTGATCTTTTATTTATTCAAAAAATCTGCTTGTTCATAAATATTGTATAGGAAACTGTTTAGCAAAATGAAGCCATCTTTATTACTACATAAAAACTAGAACTTAGAAAAAAAAGTGATGGTATGAAATGACCAAAACAAATTCATATTATTTAAGATTTCTTAATACATACAATTTTTCTTACTAGTAATAATTCATGCTTATGAAGACCATATAAATCAAGACTCCCTCCCCCAGACCGAAGGTATGGCATGTCCTCATGCCATGAATGAATTAAGGTTGGGTAAAAATGGAAAACATGAGGGTATATATAGCCAGGAAAGCCTATAGGAAACCAGTCATCCCTACTACTTCTCAAAGGCTTACCATTATTTAAGTAATTATGGACAAAGTTTGCATTTCAAGTTCATGAGACTCCTAAGTTTATAGGTCCCACTTCTAGGATAGTGATATCCTAGGTATAGTATGAATTAGACAGTAGGGTCTTAAGTGCAACTTACAAACATTCTCAAATGGCAGATTGATGGAGTTCATTTTCTTTATATCAACCATGCATATTTTCCTTCGGTAGACCCACAACAACCTTTATTATCACAAAGTCATTTTCATATTTTATTTTTATTTTTTAGAATCTTTTTCTCTCTCTTTTTTAACAAGCTATCCTCCCAGGAAAATTCCCCTCTTTTAGTTGGGCCTGTTCAGTACCCCTTCGGGTTTACCTGGTCATACCACAAGCTGGTACCCACTGCCAGCAAGCCTGTTCAGTGCCTCGACGGGTTAACCTCTTAAACCTATTTTCTATCAGAGGCTCTTGTCCCAATGTTTCTAGTCCCTATAGATATTCGGCAAATGATTTTGCCTATGAAGGAGTGGTGGGGTAGCAACTCTAAAAACCATGCTACAGGGTGGGATGGTATATGGATTGGAGAACAGCTAGTCTTCTCTTTTTTACTATCATGGAAAAATAAAGGTTGCAAGGGGAATCTACTGAATCAAAGATACACACAATTGATGGATTTAGTGTAAAGTGGATGGTTCCATAAGATAATGAGTGAAACTTGTCTCTAGTCCCAAATCTCGTCTCTTTCATATAGCGTTATAGTAGTGTTCCCCACAAACCAGGAATTTCATTCACCCTGTTGCAGCTGCAACATTTTTCCCAAATTTCTAAAATTTTGGCCCCCCTTTGTTGATTTTGTTCAAGGCTACTTTGTTCCTAATCTGCTACGTGTGGATTTTTTGAGGCTGTTTTTCTTGCTATTCGGGTTTTCATTCCGGTCCGTGCATGTTTTGGACTGTAAGGCTTAGTAGTTTTCCATTGTTTATCGTTGAGTTTTAAGGTGGAATTGTCATTTGTTGTTTTTAGAGGATAGCCTGCGTTTTATTATTGAAAAATAGACCTCACCATTTGGGTTTTTTAGAAAGTGTTATGTTTTTTATCGAAGGCCGCAGGTTGATTGATTTCCACCATTGCGGCTCCCGAATCGACTAATTTCCCATCGGACTTTTTGTCCTCTCGCCGATATCTTGTTCTTTGTTTCTCCGTTGTTGACTAGTCTACGGATCTTCTTGACTATAGGACTTCCATCGTTGCGGCTTTATAGTGCACTAGCTATCTGATACCTTAGTAAGTCTCGTCCTGATGTTTTATCGCGCCGAATTTTGATGTGTGTTCCGGAACCCCTAGACTGTAGGACTTCCGTCGTTGCGGCTTTATAGCGCACTAACCATCCAATGTCTAGTGTTTCGATTCACCGATGGGGGTTTTTATATGCACATTTCTTAATCATTTTCCCATCAGTTGTCATGAGCTCGTCACTATTTTCTTAAATGACCGGTGCGCCTGGTTTTATTAGGTTGATGTTTTCACAAAAAATCCTGCTCCAGTTTCCTTTTCTTTTAGTTTTTCATTTTATTTGTATTATGGTTAATGTTTATTAAGATATTCGAGATAATTGATGATTTTTCGTTTGATTTCAGACAGACATAGGAGATTTTCTCGGATCCCTTTGAAGATCATTGCAGTGAAGAAGATGCATCCGAAGGACAAAGCATGGTAAAGCGTAAGACAGCGGAGTTGTTGTTCAAGAAAAGAAAATAATGAAGATCTGAAAAGGGACTAAGGAATGGTAGAGTGTAATCATTAAAAAAGAAAAGGCCCAGTATGGGGCAGTTCGTCAGTTATCGAGCTTTTCCCGTTTTTTTTATAAAATATTTATCCAAAATGTAACGTTGGGATGAATGATGAACGTTCACAAAGTGACAAAACAATGAGAGGGAATGGTTGGGGGGGCCGAAAGGTTTTCCCTTGGGTATAATTGTAGGAAAGGGAGAGAGAAAATGGGCTTTTTCCCAGAGAAACTTGTGAACTACTTGTTGTAAGAGGAACTACTTCGTTTTGCAATAAAAAATTACAAATTTTTGCCTATTGGAGAAAGTGCTGTGTGGAATGTTCAAATGTGATAAAATGAACAGTCTTGAAGGGGAACTATTTCATTTTCAGCCGTGTTTCATTAACTGTGAGATCATTCTAACTTTCTGAACCTATGTTCTTACATGAATGTTCTCTAGTTTATTCTGTGATAATTTCCACTATGAGTAATGAATGTTTTAATAGTTGACGAGCTATCTTATCGTGTATATCTTTATTCATGTTTATGTGTTTTGATTCTAAGAACAACTATCTGTGATTTATCTTAACATATGAACAGTATTACATTACTCATGAATTAATAATCTTGCTCCCTAGGGATAGCTTAGTTAGTGTTGTTTTTTCTAGTTGTGTGTGATTTAGATGCGAGAGAGTCCAAGACGAGAGGTAAGAACCTGCACATCACATTGTGACCACTCCTCGCATTCTTTATCGATCTGCATCCTAGATAGGAACTTGCATATCATACATAAAAGAAAAAAATACAAAAATATATACAGTGAACTAGGCCACAACCGGTAAAACCCTTTGTTTTTGGTACTTGACCTACGATACTTGACCTACGATAGCCAGACCACAAACCGAACGGATTCCCTACACCAAACAGTCACGGGATAGTTGGGAATGTTGACTGGGGAGAATCCCTTGCTATTGTTGCCTGCAAATTTCCAGGCCTCAATAGTTTCTGGTGCTAGAAGGAGGGCCACCAGTGCATGGTTGTCCAGGGAAATCCATTTCCCCAAAATAACTCCACCAATGATAGTTTTGAAATTTGTTTATTTCCTGACCCAAATACTAAAGAGAATAGAGAACATTTTTTTACTGTGGACAACCAAGTAGTCAATGATCTGAGAAGAAACAAACGGGCCTATGTAAAGAATATTGGAGGATTACCCATTATCCCTGATTTACCCCGAAGAGAGTACAAGAAGAAATATCATCCCATCTTGGAAGATTCAGTGTTGGTTGGAGATTTGGAAGAATTAGTAGAAGTAGCGTTACAGGAAGTTGTTCAGCCTTTGAATCAAGTAGGCCCAAACACACATTACTGTTCACCTACGCGTACTCCTGTTCCCTCACCTCCTCACTCTCCACCCAGACTCATGGCAGGTTTAAATGTAAATCAGCCACTTAACCCACCAAATCCTCCACCGGCTTGGAAAGCGAGATCACCCTTGAACTTAACACCTCTGTTACATGACTTACCTCAAGATTTTGAAAAGATGCTACCCAAGTTTGATCCAAATGAGAAGATATTAGTAGATGACCATTTACAAAGTTTCTATTTGGAAATAGAAGGATTGAGGGCTGGGGAACATGAGGATGTAGTTTGTAGACTTTTTCTGCATACCCTTAAAGGAGCAACAGCATCATGGTATTTTGGTTTGCCTGCAAACTCTATCCCAAACTGGGATACCTTTGAAAATATTTTCAGAAGTAAATATGCAGCCCAAAAAACTCATGCGGCTCTCATGAAAGGACTATGCGCCTTAAAGAAAGAAAGAAAAGAGAAGGTGCATAGTTTTACCCAAAGATTTGCAGCTTATCTTAAGAATTTTTCGGAAGCTGAGAAACCCTCAGATAAAGTTCTGATTGAGTATTATACTTCGGCTCTAGGGCCTGATCTGGCCATGTTTGCCAAAATGAAAGCCAAACCTACTCTAGTAGAGACTTATGAAGAAGTGAAAAGAGTTGAGGCTGAAAAGGAAAGTATCGAAGACTATCCTGAACAGTCGAGAGGGAAAAATTTTGGAAGGAAAGCTTTGTTATTTACTAATCCTAAAGAGGAGAAATCACTAGATTTCGAAGGAATGGAAAAGATGATGCAGAAGCTCTCTAACAGAATAATAGACTTGGAAAAGGAAAAGGAAACCCAGAAGTTTTATAAACCCTATTACAAGAAAAGGGAAGATAACAATCAAACCCAACCCCCTCCACACGGCCCGGCATCGATGAACTTAACAGAGGTGAGGATGGATAACTTTTTCACTTTTCACCAACAACCCCATTCTGAAAAGAATTGTCCTCAATGGATAAATTCAATGACGTTGGTAATGAACCAGCTTTTGGATTCCAAGTTCACCAAGGATAATGATGAAGAAGGGAAAGACAAAAATAAATCAACAGAAAAACAAGAGGATGAGGCCATGGTTTTATGGGATTGTGTATCGTTGTTTGATATCGAGGAAAAAAAGGACCTGAGACATGAGGATACCTTGGAAACAAATGTAACGACGAGAATCCAGGGGTTGATTAAGGAAAACAGTCTTATGCTTCCAAATATTAAGAAGCTTCAAAATAATGTTAAGAAATTTCAAAAAAATACCTCAGCTAATGAAATTTCGGAATTTACCACCACCAATCAAAATCCAAGACAGATCAACAAGCCTACTAGACCCATTGAAGAGAAAATAAATAAGGTTAAAACTCATCTCACAGAACATAAGATGGATTATGAGATCGTGGAGGATATCAAAAGGGTATGAGAAAATATCTCGTTGTTTGAGATGTGTAATGTGCCACAGCAAAAGGAAAAGTTATTGAAAGCACTTGAAATGTCAAAGGAGAAACTCCCCACTGAAAATCAGCCCCAAGAATAATAAATTGGTGAAGCGAGTGTGGGAGGTAAACCTAAATGCAACACCCCTCCTTTTCTCCTCACTTTTGAAATTTTCAACCACAACGTGCACAATTGTCTAGTAGAATCGAGGGCTTCAGTCAATGTTATGCCGCTGTCAGTCTGCAAAAAGATAAATGGACAACCTAAACAATCTACCTAGAGGGTCATTCAGTTGGATAGAACGAATGTGAAGGTAATTGGGGAAATGGAGGATGTTCTCATTCGTTTGTCTTCAAATGCTCAGGTATGTCAATTCATTGACATTGTGGTAGCTGACATACCTAAGGCTTATGGAGTTTTCTTGAGCAGAGATTGGTTGGCAAAGCTGAATGGATATTTTGCCTTAGACTGGTCACATATGTGGCTACCTTATAAAGGAAGCCCAAATCAAATTAAAGTTTTAAGGGAGCCCCACATGAAACACAATGTTACTCAGTTCAAAGAAAAAAATGAACCAGTGAATTCTATTTTGGGAAATTACTTTATTGAGCTAGAACCGGGAAAATATCAAGTGGAAGAAGCCAGCGATACATCAGATGCTCAGCCTGATCTCCTTCGGTTTTCACAGGCTGATGAAATTGACTGTAAAATAGTAGAATTAGCTGTAGATGTAGATGTTGATTCACGCACAGTAGTGATAGGCGATTTTTGGACACTTTTCTTTGATGGTTCTAAAACTTTTGAAGGTTCAGGAGCCACCTGTGTCCTGATTGATCCCAAGAAAAATAAACATTTTCTTTCATGTAGATTAGATTTTGAATGCACCAATAACATAGCCGAATATGAATCACTAGTTCAGGGACTAAGAAAAGCAATTGAATTAAAGGTAAAAAATTTGAAAGTGTATGGGGATTCTGAAATAATTGTAAAACAAATTCAAAATCAAATACATTGCATTTCTCCTCATTTAAAATCTTATAAAAATGAAGTATGGGATATGCTTAAATATTTTCATGTAGTTAACATTGTATCGATTCCTAGACTTAAGAATGCAGTGGTTGACTTATTGGCCACCTCAGCCGCAAGGCTTGTGCCCTCTAATAACTGGTGTTCTATTGAATTGTTTTTCAAGCCTTCAGTTCCGGATATGATTACCAATTTATGGGTTTTCGATGATGATCAGCAAATTCTGGAATGCTTAACAAATGACGAGACTTTCAAAGGGGCAATTATTGACGATGAAGAACATCAGGCCAAGCTAAAATTCGACAATTTTTTTCCTAAAGGAGTCAGGACTTTAGAGCGAATGTTTGATCTAAATGAGAAATTTCGAGGGCTAGTTAATGTGAAGACTCATAGCTCATCTCTACAGTTTGAGTTGATTAATTTGGGGACTGAAATTGAGCCTAAATATGTGAGTCTGGGAAAGTGTTGTTCTCCAGGTGAAAGGAATAAGTTTATCAGTCTGTTCAAAAAATACAAATATGTTTTTTCCTAGACATATGAAGATCTGAAGACATATGACACCAATATTATTTAGCATGTTATCCCCATCAGATCTGGAATCAAACCTTATCAGCAACCTTTAAGGAAAATGCATCCAAAATTAGAGCCTTTGATTCAGAATGAAGTAAAGAAGCTATTGGATGCTAGAATTATCTTCAAAGTTAGACACTCGGAATGGGTTTCAAATTTCATACCAGTAAGGAATAAATCTAGAGAAATTAGACGAGGATTTCAGAAACTTAAATCGTGCTTCGGATAAAGACAATTATCCTGTCCCACCCATGGAATAGATATTGCAAATGGTTTCGTGTTCTAAATTATTTTCTTTATTAGATGGATTCTCTGGCTACAATCAAGTGTTAGTGGCTGAGAAAGATAGACTGAAAACTACATTCAAAACCAGATGGGGGACTTTTGCTTACAGAAGGATGCCCTTTGGACTCATAAATGCTGGAGCTACTTTCCAGAGGGCTATGGACATAGATTTCCATGGACTGATTGGCCGCAGTGTTGTATTTCACCTCAATGATATCACAATATTCTCAAAGAGAAGGGAGGAACACGCATTCCATCTAAAACAGATTTTTGAACGCTGCCGAAAATATGGTATCTCACTAAACCCTGAGAAGTACGTGTTTGCCGTTACCGAAGGTAAGTTGTTGGGTCACGTGGTTTCTAAGAAGGAGATCTCCATAGACCCTGAGAGGATCAAATCTATCGAACAAATTCCCTTACCCCATAAAACAAGGGGCATGTAATCATTTATGGGGACAATAAATTTCGTGCGAAGGTTTGTGCCAGATTTCGCTCAAATTGTTAAACCTTTGCAAAAAATGGTAAAACAAAGTGTATAATTCAAGTGGACTAATGTAGAGAAGAATGCATTTAGTAAAATAAAGACAGCGGTTGCACACGCACCCTCCCTCAAGAGTCTGGATTTTGAGAAAGATTTTATTTTGCACACTTTCGCATCTGATGATTCACTAGCAACGACGCTTACCCAGAAGGAAGATGGGGGAGATGAGTTCCCCATATCATTTATGAGCACTGGTCTGCAAGGGGCCGAATTGAATTACCCAGCTGTGGATAAACAAGCTTATGCCATCTTCAAAGTGGTAAAACAATTTAGACCATACATACTTAAGAACCGGACAAAGGTGATCTTTCCACACCCAGCTGTGAGGTCTCTTTTTGTACAAAAAGAGTTAGGAGAAAGAAGAGGCAACTGGGTAACAGCTCTACAGGAGTATGACCTCGAATTCAAGCCAGCCTCCATAGTTTAAGGGTAGGGATTGTGCAAACTAATGACTGAAAGTAAAGACAATGAAGAAAATAACTGGGAAAATGAAGCTAAGTTACATTTGATGGATGTATGTCCTCTTTTCACAGCCCCAGACTCCTGGTATCGAGACCTTGTGCATTACCTTCAAACGGGATTGTTACCGGAACACTGGAATTCTAAGCAAAGAAGAGCACTGTGTCTTAAATCAGCCTCATATCAGATTGTTGAAGGAATATTATTCAGAAATAATTATGATGGAGTTCTTCATAGATGCTTAGAGAAAGAAGATGCGAAGAAAGTCATGATAGACTTACATGATGGGCTTGCTGGAGGACATTTCTCCGGAGATACAAAAGCCCATAAAATTCTCAGAACCAGATACTATTGGCCCACACTGTTCAAATATGCACATGCCCACATCAGAAAGTGTGACATCTATCAAAGGTGTGGTGGAAGACAAGTTAAAGCAGGAGGACCATTAAATCCTGTGATGATAACAGAACCTTTTGAGCAGTGGGGGATGGACATCATTGGAGAGATAAAGCCAAATTATTCTTTGCAACACAAATATATTCTGATGGCAACTGATTACTTCACTCATTGGGTCGAATCCATTCCGTTGCGTAAAGTAAATGAAGATGCGGTCATGGACTTCTTACAATATCATATTATGACCAGGTTTGGGGTTCCAATTTCTTTAGTTTTCGATAATGCTACTCATTTTTCCTCTATTAGATTAACTACATTTTCTCATGAGAAAGGAATTAAGTTGCATTACTCTGCAAATTACTATCCACAAGGAAATGGTTTGGCTGAATCTACGAACAAGAATCTGATTAGAATTTTGAAAAAGACAGTGATAGAAAACCAGAGGAGTTGGCACTCATCATTACCAAATGCTCTTTGGGATGATAGGGTCACCCCCAAGACTTCGCTAGGCGTGTCCCCATATACCCTTGTTTATGGAAAAGAGGCCATTCTACCCCCCAATATCATGCTACCCTCTTCCATAATAGCTCAGGAATCAAGAGGATCAGATAATGAATTTTTGCAGATGAGGATACATAATCTTTTGAAGGCAAAAGAATCTAGATATAAGGCTAGAGAATGTTTTAAACAACAACAGGAGGTAGTGAAGAGGTGGTTTGATAAGCACAAAGCTAGAACAAAATAATTTGAGGTGGGAGATTTGGTTCTCAAGTGGGATCACCCTCATGATGAGAAAGGAAAACACATGAAATTTCAACAGTTATGGGTAGGCCCTTTCCAGAGTGCAGCCTCAACCTATAAGTTGCAGGATTTACATGGATGGGAAGAGAACTTACCAGTAAATGGTTTAGTTCTTAAGCCTTATTTTTCTTGATTTTGTTTTAATTTGTTCCATTTTGTATATAAATAATTGACTTGTTTTGCCACTTTGATTTGTTCTTTTCTTGTTTGTTTAGTGTAGTTTTCTCCTAATTCCAATAAAGGAAGCAAACTTTTGGTTGCATGGAGAGCATCAGAACCCTTGATAAAGTTAGATTATTTGGGCATTAGACTGTTTGAATCTGTTGGAATTTCTTCTAGTAAGTATTTTTCCTAAAATGTCTATGAATACATTGAGGTCCAGTGTAATCCCTGAAATAACTCAGAATCAAAAGGTCTGGAATACTATTTCAAGACTCCATCCATTTCACATCTAAAACATCTTGGGGCTGACGGCAAAAGACCCATGGAAAGGAGAGCAGGGTAAATAGTATATTATATCTAAATGATCCCATGCCAAGAATTAAAATCTAAATGGCTAATAAGAGTCAGAACTCCTAAGAAAGCAAATATCATCGAAACAAAGTACTAAATTATATGAGTACAGATTGCCAAAAGTTATTCTTCTTCCATGAGCTGAAAATTAAATGCATCTCTCACACAAAAGGACACTATGGATACAAGAGCCTGAATAAAATTCAGAAGAAAAGGCATCAAGAGGACTCAAAAGGACATAAAGTCCACAAACGTAAAATTCCCAGTGGCATGGGAATGGGGAA
Organism: Pseudotsuga menziesii; assembly: GCA_001517045.1. Classification (NCBI taxonomy): domain Eukaryota; kingdom Viridiplantae; phylum Streptophyta; class Pinopsida; order Pinales; family Pinaceae; genus Pseudotsuga; species Pseudotsuga menziesii. The sequence goes on along the minus strand of LPNX010826023.1, from coordinate 1,029,922 downwards.
CAAATGAATATTTATGTTCACCATGCGTTCCAATCCTATGGTGTCTAAGCTAGAAGCTACCCAAAGACAAAGTTAAAATGAGATCCGCTTACTTAAGCCTCAAAAGAGTTATCTTGACCTTGATATTTTGGTTTCCATTCCCAAAAGTTTGGACTATCATCAATGATTACAAGTACATATATGTGACATTATGGGAATCCGGATATCTAGAAGAATTTAGCATGTCGGTTTCACTATTAAGCAGGCTGTTGCTTAAGGAGGAGTTTATTCAAAGATCTGGGTTCACCAGTGAGCTGCCAATTGTTGCAGCTGCAACATTTTTCCCAAATTTCTAAAATTTTGGCCCCCCTTTGTTGATTTTGTTAAAGGCCACTTTGTTCCTACTCTGCTACGTGTGGATTGTTTAAGCCCATTTTTTTTGCTATTCGGGTTTCCGTTGGGGTCTGTGCATGTTTTGGACTGTAAGGCATAGCATTTTTCCATTGTTTATCATTGAGTTTTAAGGTGGAATTGTCATTTGTCATTTTCAGAGGACAGCCCGCGTTTTATTATTGAAAAATAGACCTCGCCATTTGGGTTTTTCGGAAAGAGTTATGTTTTTTATCGGAGGCTGCAGGTTGATTGAGTTCCTCCGTTGTGGCTCCTGAATAGACTAATTTCCCATCGAAATTTTTGTCGTCTCGTTGATATCCTATTCTTCGTTTCTCCATTGTTGACTAGTTTGCGGATCTTCTTGACTGTAGGACTTTCGTCATTGTGGCTTTATAGTGCACTAGTTATCCGATACCTCAGTAAGTCTCACCCCAACATTTTATCGTGCCGAGTTTTGATGTGTGTTCTAGAACCCCTAGACTGTAGGAATTCCACCGTTGCATCTTTATAGAGCACTAACCATTCGATTTCTTATGTTTCGATTCGCCGATGGGGGTTTTTATATGCACATTTCTTAATCATTTTCCCACTGGTTGTCATGAGCTCATCACTATTTTCTTAAATGACTGGTGCGCCTGGTTTTATTTGGTTGATGTTTTCACAAGAAATCCCACTCTGGTTTCCTTTTCTTTTAGTTTTTCATTTTATTTGTATAATGGTTAATTTTTATTAAGATAGTCAAGATAAATGATGATTTTTTGTTTGATTGCAGACAGACATGGTATATTTTCTCGGATCCCTTTGAAGATCATTGCGGTGCAGAAGATGCATCCGAAGGACAAAGCATGGTAAAGTGTAAGACAACGGAGTTGTTTCTCGGGAAAAGAAAATAATGAAGATCTAAAAAGGGACTAAGGAATGGTAGAGCGTAATCATTAAAAAAGCAAAGGCCCAGTATGGGGCAGTTCGTCAGTTACCGAGTTTTTCCCATTTTTTCTATAAAATCTTTATCCGGAATGTAACGCTTGGATGAATGATGAACGTTCACAAAGTGACAAAATAGTGAGAGGGAATGGTTGGGGGGGTCGAAAGGTTTTCCCTTAGGTTTAAGTGTAGGAGAGGGAGAGAGAAAAAGGGCTTTTTCCCAGAGAAACTTGTGAACTACTTGTTGTAAGAGGAACTACTTCGTTTTGCAATAAAAAATTACAAATTTTTTCTTGTTGGAGAAAGTGCTGTGTGGAATGTTCAAATGTGATAAAATGAACAGTGTTGAAGGGGAACTATTTCGTTTTCAGCTGTGTTTCATTAATTGTGAGATCATTCTAACTTTCTAAACCTATGTTCTTACATGAATGTTCTCTGGTTTATTCTGTGATAATTTCCACTATGAGTAGTGAATGTTTTAACAATTGACGAGCTATCTTGTCGTGTATATCTTTATTCATGTTTATGTGTTTTGATTCTAAGAACAGCTATCTATGATTTATCTTAACATATGAACAGTATTACATTACTCATGAATTGATAATCTTGCTCCCTAGGGATAGCTTAGTTAGTGTTGTTTTTTCTAGTTGTGTGTGATTTAGATGCGAGAGAGTCCAAGACGAGAGGTAAGAACTTGCGCATCACATTGTGACCACTCCTCGCATTCTTTATCAATCTGCATCCTAGATAGGCACTTGCATATCATACTTAAAGTAAAAAATACAAAAATATATACAGTGAACCGGGCCGCAACCGGTAAAACCCTTTGTTTTTGTTACTTGACCTATGGTAGCTAGACCACAAACCGGATGGATTCCCTACACCAAATAGTCACAGGCTAGTTGGGAACGTTGACTGGGGAGAATCCCTTGCTGTTGTTGCATGCGAATTTCCAGGCCTCAACACACCCTTATGCTACTGTGAAGTAGAGATGCTTGAATAACATGCCCTGATAAAGAAGCTAGTATGTACAAGTGACCTCTAGGTTTTAGATAGACCTTAATCTTATTACAAATCCTCATGATGTTTAAACTTGGTCTTGAGTAAGTGATATAATTAGAGATATGCATGTATGAAAATGAATAATGATGTAAAATTGTTTTGGTTTAGTCATTAACATGATTTTTTCTTTGTTCTTTTATTTGAAAAAGAAAACAAAAACAAAGTTGCATTATTCCCTAAACTAAGAATGAAAAATTGTATTTATATACATATTTCCCTACCCTAAGAAGAAACAAAACATGTTTATTCAAGTGTATGAGCTTTTCTAATGTAACCAAGTGCGAATCAACATAGAAAATATACCTTTATCCACATATGTATGGTTATTGCAGTGATTACCTGAATGCGGAAGTTCAACCAACTTACTTTTCTTTGCATCAATAGGTGTCGAATGAAGGAATGATATTGCGGTCGAGTTACCTCATGAAACCATATTTTGATGTAGTCTTGGTACTCACCTTCCTTCACTATGTCATACAGATCCCCTTCTTTTAATTGAGCAGTTGTTTGAGCACATGATGGGTCTACTAGATTGCATGTGGCAAACTCTTTAATTTCTAGTTGCTCTCTTTCGGATGTAATCCCCAATGTATTAGCTTCTTTTGCAGTCTCGCAAAGAACATATTTTTGTAGTTCTTGGGATTTTAGTTCGGTTGTTATTTCAGGAGTAGTTAATAAAATTTCAACTACTGTCAATATCTTTTCTTCTTGAGAGATCTAGATCCCAGCTGCTGCTAAGATTTGAGAGAGTTCTCTTAAACTGATGGTCACCTATGAATCCATTTTGTCGGTTGATAGGTCCTTCTTCACACAAGGATTAGTCCCTGGGGTTCGTACAGTACCAAAAAAAAAATTATGTGTTTTTGAGAAACTATCTACTAATAAAACAAATTTGTGATTTAAATACAACACACTAAAACACCTACATAAAATTAACTTGCAGAAACTAAACACACTTGTGCGAAAAAAGAACAACAAGGCGTTGAGGCAACTCATTAAAGTGGATGCGTCAGGATGTCACACTATGGAAATTCCATAGTGAAGTCATATTTGTGTCTTATCATCCCCCCCCCCTTTTGTTATGTAATGTAAAGGCAACCTACCTACCCCTATCTACCTAGACTCCAATCCCTTTAGCACCTCCCCGGCAACGGTGCCAAAATGTCGGGAAAAATATGCACTATTTAATTCAACACTTAATTTGTCAACCCGGGAAGGGAGCTTGTGAGATGCAATCACTATATGTGCAGAATTGAAGGCTTGAACTAACCTAAGCTAACTAAATATGCAGATGCGCTGACATGCAACTATATGATTTTAATCTACATGCATGGCTATCATGAGTTAAATGCAAGAATTTAATCTATCTATGAAAACAGGAAATTAACAAAGAACTTGAAAAGTAACTGTAAATTCAAATCTAATCTAATGTTATATTAATCTATTCTATAAAGGCAGGAAACTGATTAATAAATCAAATGCCATGCTAATCTATTCTATGAAATGAAATTGCAATGACTAATCTAGGAAAGCGGACACTTGGTCCGAAAGAAATCTAATGTAATGAAAGTAAATTTAACTATTCAGAACAGGCAACAAATCAACTAAACTATCTCATGAATGCATGAACTATATGCTTATGCAGGGATAAGAATTAACCATACAATTAACTATGAAAGCAAATACTGAAATTAATTATGAAAGCAAATATGAAATTAATCACTATAAAATAGGAAATTATGTTATAAGTGAAAAGAGGAACTAATCTATCTATTTCATGAGCAAAGCTACTCTATATTTTCAAAAGAGAAAACTAACCAACTATCCTACTCTAGCTAACAAACTTATACAATCGTAAAAAACAAGTTTAAACACTAATCTAAGGACCAAGTGTAAACAAATACTTTGCAAGGAATCATAAACTAATGTAAGCAAACTAGTTTAACAAATCTAATCTAATCGACAACTAATATATGAATTTAGAAAGTAAACTAAGCTATGAGAACTTTCAAGATAAAACTAATACATCTAATATGAAGGAAAAACTGAAAACAATTTAAACCATCCTTTATTCCTAATGCTCAAAATCTATCATGCAAAATTTATTAATTCATACAAGAATAAAACTAAATTAAAGTCAAAGATTAAAATAAATGAAACTAAACTAAGCCCAAGATAAAATAAATTAGACTAATGCAAATAAATAGGATTCACACTAAAAATAAAACTGAACTAAACTAAAAGAATTTCATAAACTAAACAAAATAGTGAAAATAAACTAAATTAATTAAAATAACCTAAAACAAATTTATCATGAAATAACCCTATGTCACTCAACAACACATTAAACATTATAATAACAAAATATAAATGAAAGAAATTCAAAATACAAAATAAATACAATACACATATTAAATATAAAAATATAACACAGTTATATTTATTCTCACTTGTGTAAAATAAATTCAATTATAAAGAAACACTTTAACCCACATTAACAAATAATTATAAAGCAATTCAAATTATTTTATTAATACTACACAAAATTAACATATAAAAGAAGAAAACATTTATACTCATTTATATTCTGAATTTTATCATAATTAAAACTGAAACAATTAATCTTATGTATTAATATAAAACTGAATATGAAATGTTGAAGATGGATTCGAATCCCCACTAACTACAAAACACAGTAAAATGATGGAAAATTAACCTATACCCTAGCTAATTATTTCTACACAAAACATAATATTAGAAATTATGGAAATGAATGAAACTTCTGTAAAATTCTATCTAAATTCGAAGTAAAGGTTGAAAGACAGACTGGATTAAGGTGCGAACAGAAGGCTGAAAAGCAAGCTGCACAGAGGGATGAATAGAAAGCTAAAAAATAGTCTACACAGAAGGACAAATAGAAGGCTAAAAAGACAGTCTACACAGAGGGATGAATGGTCAGCGTGTGGAAAATTGCATAAAACTCAAAAAAATTACAATTTATTAACAGCAAAACATCATCTACAAGAAAACTAAATATATATACATAAAAGAAAAATACTTATCTGCAAAAACAAAAGATAAATGTTGAATATGTACAAATGGAACCTCCAGTTGTTGAGGGGGCATTCTCAGCAATCAGAGGATAGTCGACGTCAATGAATTACTTCACAAGAGACTGAAACATGCATACATAGTTGAACGTAAAGTTTTATTAAATCTAAGCAAAATTTTACAGAGTCTATTTGTCAGAAACTAGCTACCAGCTATCAGTTCTCAGATCTCAAGAAGAGGCTGGTATATATAGCGTATATAGGAGGTGAGCAAGTCAACCCTTTAGTGGTCGAATTCTCTCTCAATTTAGCCAACCATAATTACTGTTTAATTCATAATCAACCAACGCATAGTCTGGTTCTTCCTTCAGTGTGAACATGGTATTTTCCATCATGATCGTGGCATGATGCTCCTCTTTTCGTGTGGACAGATCTCCCTCAGCATGCTTGATATGGCACGAGACTACTTCTTTAGCGTGCTGGTGAAGTTGTGTTGAGCGCAGGCAGTGTACACGATGGTGAGTTTCTAGAATGTAGGCTGTGCATCATTTAAACGCATGGGATGGTGACGTGGTGGCAATCCTCCAAATGCGTGAATGGTTGTTATGGTGGCGAGCAAGGATATTGTAGGCTGTTTAATGTTTTTAAATGCCCGAAATTGGTTATTAATAGTACGCAGTATGTTTGACGATCTGGACAGAGAAATGGACAGCAAGCTGGACAACGTGTTGGATGATGAGCTTAATTCATGGCTGAATTGTATTCACTGGGTTTTATTGGTTGGGAGCTTGGTTTAATTATGGCTGGGTTCTAGGTTGTTTTCTGTATTGACTGTTGGGTGTTGGGTTCTTAAACTTTCCATTATGTTGCTCCATCCTTCACAGCGTGCGTTTATATTATTCACGACCTGCAAGTATTATATACGCCCTGCCTAAAACATACGGTCCATTAAAAAACATGAAATGGTTATATCATATGTAACATATTATAAAACTAAATGATATTACATTATAAATTGCACATCATCTTATTTGAAAAATGGATTTTAGTTAAGGATTATACATAAAATGGTTTAATATTAAATGTCATACCAAAGCATATTTGAAAAAGCCACGTAACATGTTATTTCAATGGATGTCCCTTTTATAAAGTATATGAGCAATTAAAGTAATAAACCATTTTAATATTTAATTTTTCTCTTCCTTTTTAATATTTAATATTTTCATTTTCTTATTACATTTAAATCAATGTTTTTTTAAAATTTGATTTTAATATATTGATTTTTCAATTATCTATTGAATATGTATTGATTTGCATATCCAGGATCAATATGACCGGCAGGAAATAGAAGGCGAGGATAAAACAAACCAATAACATAATAAGAAACATGCCATTAAACCTAGTGCGGAGCTTAGGACTGGAGGAAGAGGCTGAATGCAGTGCCAAAATGCGCAGTAAATGTAATAATACATCAAAAATGATGAATCAAGCTTCTTTTACATTTATAAGTTATAATTGATGAAAACATAGTAAAAGATAGACAAATTAAAGATAAATGTATTAGATTTCGGTAAATAGGCTAGGAAATTAATGTAAATAAGGCCATTATAAAAGACAATTTTGAGGCTCAACAATATATAAGCCAAAGGAATCCCAAAGGGGTTGACATATTTTGGGAGGAAGGTGAGGAATTATCCCTAGAGGATAGGGGCATGAATGCCACCTACTCCAAGTAGTTGGTTCGATAAGCCTCCACAAGGACTTTCGTTTAGAAGGATATTGAAATATATTTTTTTCCTTTTTGACAGTCATGATGCTCCTTGTACATGGGAAATATGTGTTGATGCTCTTTGTCTTAATGAAACAAGTATCATCGACGAACTATGTAAGTACGAAAGAGTCATCAGGAAGGTATGACACCCTATTTCAGGAGGAAAGGTGCGTCATACCTCTTAGAATTGAGCAAAAATCTCTTCAAAATATGTCTTGTCCATATCACTTCAGGGGATTGAGCATAGAAACCAATTTTAGGTGTAACAACATCCGACAAGAAGTCAACATCCAACTCCGACAATTCAAGGAACCCTTCTCAATCGACCCTGCCAAAGAAAGACCATGGAAAAAATAACTCTCAAAAATACAAGAGGGTACATAGCAAACAACCTCACGTCGGGAAATGATGTGATTACTACAATTAATCATGGCATGATACATTTGAATGCAAGGCTTAGAAGACATTTTTGGAAAAAAATGTCTACTTCTAATTTTCCAGCAAAACCCTAGTAGAATCTGACCTAGAAGCATCAGCCATGTTGACATCCACATCAGCCACTCCAACAGTCTAGACTATCATGGAAAAGGAGGAACGAGAGTGCATGTTTTATACAGAGATATGGGTTCAAAACAATCCATTGCATTTTATTTTGGATAATGGAATCCATAAGAAATTTGTTTTTGAATATCTTGTGAAGAAGCTAGGTCTTGTCACCACTCCACATCCTCAACTTTATAATATCGGTTGGAAGAAGGATGGATAGGAACTAAGGATCACTCGACAATGAAAACTTGCCTACTTCAATAATCCTTTTGAAGATGAAGTACTCTAAGATGTGGAACCACTTTCCATAGTCGAAACCTTGTTTGGGAATCCTTACTTATGGGATTTACATGGGAGTTATCAGTCACAACCTTGTAATGTGATTGTCAAAGTACATAACCAATGGTATGGTATACCAAAGAAACGAACTACACCAATGGTTGCAATGATATATGCCAAATAGACAAATAAATTCATCAACCATGCTCAAATATTCACATTGATCATGATCAATCTTTAGCATCCCAAGAAAACTGTAGGAACTAGTCAACTCACCGACCGGTGAAACTCTTGACAGCAGCAGTAGATCGACAATATTCTTGATTAATATCGAAACGTATTTCAAGATATAGATTAAATATCTCTACATTTCCAGGTAAAACACTCCATTGAACCCATTCTTGTTTCTTCATTACCTAACACATATGTTTACAAAAGATCCATTATCCAGAATGAAGAGATTGACAAGAAGATTCAATATTTTATCAAAAAAGGTCACATCCAACCTAAATCCTCTCCTTCTGGAAGTCCACTCATCCTCGTTCCAAAGAAAGATGGGACTTGGCACATGTGCATCGACTACCGAGATCTCAACAAGATTTCGGTAAATAATAAATACCCTCTATGAAGGATAGATGAACTAATTGACTATCTAAAAGGTGCTAAATTATTTACTAAGATTGACCTCAAATCAATATATCATCAAATTCTAATTGAACTGACTGATGTATAGAAAAGTGATTTCAAAACCAAGGATTGTTTGAATGGTTAGTCATGCCTTTAAGCTTAACTAATGCACCCACGACATTCATGTGATATATGGTTTACATTATTCGACCTTTCATCAGCAAGTGTTTCATTGTATTCCTGGTTGATATCTTGATTTTCAGTCGATCGTGGGAAGAACATGTTTGACAATTTCAACAAGTCCTTAACACTCTTCAACAACGTTGACTCTATTTGAACATGGAAAAATTCTCATTTGCGATGAACAACATAAAATATTTTGGGTATGTAAAGGACTCTATAGGAATTCACATCGATCGAGACAAACTAAAAATAAAAGAGTGTCCCATTCCTCAAAAAATTCATGAACTAGAACATTTTATTGGTTTGGCGAATTTTTATCGATGATTCATACTCAGCTTCAGCCACATAGCCTGGCCTTTGAATCAGTCCTCTAAGGGAAATGGGAAAACTATTTTCAAATGGACATCAACACAACAACAAACTTTTCAGCATCTAAAACACGAGCTTTTTATTGCACCAGTACTTGTGTTACCTAATTTGCATCAACCTTTTGAGATTGAGAGAGATGCATCAGACTATTCCTTGGGCATACTGATCACTCAGTTTGGTCACTCAGTCACTTTTAATTTCAAAACTTTTAATGACATCATTAGAAGGTATTCGAAGTATGCAAAGGAACTATATGGCATTATGTAAGCCCTTAATAAATGGATACAATGAATTATTGGCAAGGAGACAGTCATTCTTATTGACCACAAGCCTTTACAGTTCGCCCTGTCCCAGTCAAAGTTACAAACAACTCGACAACTCAAGTGGATTAATTACCTAAAACAATTACAGTTGGTAATTAAGTATCGAAGAGTTAAAGACAATGTCGCAACCAATTCTCTGATTTGACCACCCAGTACTCTCATTTTTACAGTGATGAGTATGTAGGGATACGACACCACTACTTGGAATCAATTGTATTCAGTATACTATGACTTTCTACAATTTATCAACAACTTCAAACCGACCTGTCATCCACTACCAACTATTTCCTAAAAGATACCTTTCTATACAATCTTGAACAACTTTGTGTACCGACAGGTGAGCATCGACAGAAGCTCATTTGAGAAGTACACTAAAAAAATACTGTAGGACACTTTGGAGTAGCGAAGACCCTTTCCATCCTCCTATAGTTTTTTTATTGGCATTCACTTAAGTCTGATGTCAATGGGTGTTAAATTTTCATATGCTAAGCTCGATCATTAGTATTTCATTTCTAATTTATAACAAAAGCATATAAACAGGATCACTGAAATATAGACAAGCACAACCATACAAAAGGAACACAAATATTTATCTTGGGAAAACCCTAAAGGGAAAAACCTAGCAAAAGATTCCTCAATATAGATGCCCCAAAAAGATAAAAGGTAAAACCAACAAGGAGATCAAAGCCTGATCCTCCTCCTTCTCCAGCTACTCTTCTCTTCTCCACTAATGCGCTACACAAGTGAGAGAGTGTGTCTCAAATTAGGAGCACTACACCTCTATTTATATTCATCCGTTCACTTAAGTTAACTCATCTGTCATGTAGGCTCGAGTTAATCATGTAGGCTCGAGTTACACATGTAGGCTCAAGTAACCACACTGGGGTGCTAATGACCCACCTTTACAATTAGAGGGGACAACCTCATGACTCTTATTAGTTCTTCCGATTAGAAGCATCGGGGTACAAGATAATACAAGTGGTTCTCCCAATAGGACCATCGGGGACCACAAAAGATACATATAGAATATTCTTCAAAGTTACAATATTTCAAGACTCCCCCTTAACCATAAGGGTATTCTACAACAACATCAACAACAACAATAGTAGAAGAGAGATAGAGGACATCATCAACATAATCAGGGTAATACATCTATAAATCATTGGAAACTTTTCAACATTATGTAGTCTTCATCTTCAATCTTTAGTCTTCATCATCATTAATACTTTGACTGCTTCGATCAACAACATCTTCAGCACTTTGACCTTTCAATCAGAAACATCATCTTCAGCACTTTGACCTTTCGATCAGCAACATCATCTTCAAGGCTTTGACCTTTCAATCAGCAACATCATCTTCCTTTGACCTTTCAATCAGCAACATCATCTTCAGCACTTTGACCTTTCGATCAGCAACATCATCTTCAGCGCTTTGACCTTTCGATCAGTAACAACATCATCATCATACTCTGATCTTTTGATCAGACACATCATCATGAAAATATCATCAACACCAAAACATCATTATCATCAAAACATCAACATCATCAAAACATCAACATCATCATCATCAAAACATCAACATGATCCTTCCTTTCGGAATTACGAGATCAACATGTCTGTGGTACTCAGACGATCCTTCCTATTGGAATTACGGGATTTAGGTCTTTACAGAGTTACTAACGATCCTTCATTTCAGAATTATGGGATCAACACATCTGTGGAGCTCAGACAATCCTTCCTTTCGGAATTATGAGATCAAGTCTTTATGGAGCTACTAACG
>LPNX010826023.1:980768-1018530 GCA_001517045.1 Pseudotsuga menziesii | reverse complement strand
ATCCTTCCTATTGGAATTACGGGATCAACACATCTGTGGAACTCAGACAATCCTTCCTATTGGAATTACGGGATCAAGTCTTTACGAAGCTACCAACGATCCTTCCTTTCGGAATTACGGGATTTAGGTCTTTACAGAGTTACTAACGATCCTTCCTTTCGGAATTACAGGATTTAGGTCTTTATGGAGTTACTAACAATCCTTCCTTTTGGAATTGCGGGATCGAATTACAAGATCAACACATTTGTGGAACTCAGACAATCCTTCCTATTGGAATTACGGGATCAACACATCTGTGGAACTCAGACAATCCTTCCTATTGGAATTACGGGATCAATTCAATGATCCTTCCTTTCGAAATTATGGGATTTAGGTCTTTACAGAGTTACTAATGATCCTTCCTTTCAGAATTACGGGATCAACACATATGTGGAACTCAGAAAATCCTTCCTCTAGGAATTATAGGATCAACACACATTCTCGAGTACCGAAGTCACCGGATCCGTTCTGAACCGAAGTTCAAGGATGATACAATCCTACCACATTCACGGGGACTGAGATCTCCGGATACATTTTGAACCGAGGTTCAGGGATGATGCAATCCCACCACTTTCACGGGGGCCTAGACCTCCAGATACATTTTGAACCAAGGTTCAAGGATGATGCAATCCACCACTTTCACGGGGGCCGAGACCTCCGGATACATTTTGAACCGAAGTTCAAGGATGATGCAATCCACCACTTTCACGGGGGCCGAGACCTCCGGATACATTTTGAACTGAAGTTCAGGGATGATGCAATCCTACCACATTCACGGGGACCGAGACCTCCGGATACATTTTGAACCGAAGTTCAAGGATGATGCAATCCCACCACATTCACGAAGACCGAAGTCACCAGATCTATTTTGGACAGATGTCCCAGGATGATACAATCCCTCTTCATTCTCGAGGACCGAGGTCACCGAATCACTTTTGGACAGATGTCCTGGCATGATACAATCCCTCTTCATTCTCGAGCACCGAGGTCACCAGATCACTTTTGGATAGATGTCCCGGGATGATACAATCCCTCTTCATTCTCGAGGACCAAGGTCACGGGATCACTTTAGGGCAAATGCTCAGGGATGATACAATCCCACTACAACATCACTACTCCCCTTTTTGAGGAAGGTTCTTCCAAACCTCACCAAGCTTGTCTCAAAAGTGTTCGAACTTTACTCGAGACAGAGGCTTCGTTAGCACATCAGCAACCAAACCATCATCATCTACATCTTCAATATGTGAATACTGAACTATCACCATCTGTATCTCCAGTATGTGAATATTGAAAGCATCATCATCTATATATTCAGTATAGAAATACTGAAAGCATCATCATCTCTATATTCAGTATAGAAATACGGAATCACCATCATCTGCATCTATAGTATGTAAATACTGAAACATCATCTATGTCTTCAGTATGGGAATATTTAAACATCATCATCTGCATCTTATCTCGTATGTAGAAATACCGGATTTCTATGTGTTATGACGGAACACAGGGTTCTTTGTCATCACAACTCTGGTTATCACATAGAACCATTGTAGTATCCATCTTCAGTTCAAAGAGACCTAATATCAACTTCCGAAGCCATATGGCTTCACAACTTAGCAGAGCAATCTGCTATGTAACTTGCTTCAGCCATGCTACGAGAAACATTGTACTGTTTCCTGCTAAATCATGAACTCATAGCAGACCCCAAAAGAATCTACCTAATGTGCTTTTCTTGTCTAAGATACTTCCAGCCCAATCTACATCTGTGTAGCCAAACAATCTATACTTGTGGCTATCATCATAATACAAACCAAAGTCTATAGTCCCTTTCAGATATCTCATCACATGTTTTGCAGTTACTAGGTGAACCCATCTTGGTTGAACAAGATATTGAATTAAGGTGTCCACAGCAAAACAAATGTCTGGTCTGGTATTTGTTAAGTACATCAATGACCCAATGATCTATCTGTAATGAGTCATATCCACTAACTTTGATGAGTCATCAGCTAACAGCTTCAGGTTGGATTCCATGGGTGTGGCCATGACTTTGCATTCCAACATATTGAATCTCTTCAATATCTCTACCACATACTTTCCCTGGTTGAGAAATATTTCTTCTGAACTTTGCCATACTTCCAGACCTAGGAAATAATGCATTAACCCAAGGTCTTTCATCACAAATTCTTCTGCTAGTTTCTTCTTGCTTTCCATGACCTGTTTCTCATTTCCTGTCAAGGATAAGTCATCCACATATAATAACAGGATGACAAGTTCATCTTCTACAACCTTGAGATAAAGGTTAGGATCATCTTTACTCTTGGTAAATCCCATGCTTGACAAGAAACTATCTATTCTTCCATACCAAGCTCTGGGAGCTTGCTTCAGGCCATAGAGGGCCTTCTTCAACTTGCATACGTGATTCCATCTAGCTTCAACTTCAAATCCTCGTGACTATTCAATGTAAAACTCTTTCTCAATCATACTATTAAGGAAGGCTTTTCTTTACTTCACCATGGAAGAAACTACCATGATAGTTCTAAAGGAAGTGTACCTTGCTTTTTGGAGTAAGTGTCTCTTCAGAATTAATTCCCTCTTTTTGAAAGAAACCTCTGGCCACAAATCTTGCTTTATACTTCTCGATACTTCTATTAGCTGCATGCTCTATTTTGTATATCCATTTGGAGGATACAATACTCTTTTATTTTGGTTTGGGAACTATATCCCATACATCATTCTCGTATTCTTTCATCATAACATCTTCCATGAGTTTGTCTTGTTAGATCATCAACATATCCTAGTCTTCTGCATTCAACTTTGAAGGTTGGAACCCACTTTACTCTTGGTAAAGTCTCAATCCATCAAGAAGTTGTCCATCATGCCATACCATGTCGAACTCAAATATCTTCTGTAGTCACTCCCCCTGAAGTGGAGTATTATCTTCCTTCTTCATTCTATACAGGTGGTTCTATGCTTGATATATACTGGTCAATAGAGTATGTCATGTGATAGTCTATTCTTTCTGAGGCAAATCATGAACCTTTCTTTGTACACTTGTTCTTGTAGATCCATATGGAGGATACTATGTAATTCCCTTTATGTCTCGAAATCATATCGTATACATCATTCCCCATGATCAATTGTTATTCTTAGATCATAGTTTCTTTCATAACATTCTTTTCTTCATCTTGATTTATCTCTCATACCCATGGTGGTCTTCATCCTTGGAGGTGGATCTACCACTCTCTGAAGCTCTTTCTTCCGTCATGGTGTCTCTGACCTTGGGAGCTTCAGATTCATGTTTATTGAATCGTCATCACTTGTTCTTCGGAACAAGTCTCATCCTTCTTTTCTTGTAGGAGGTTGTACAGGACCTTTCCTACAATTCAAATGCACTAGTTGCATGGTTAGAACTATTTCATAAAACATATGCATAATGAAAAATTCTTATGCATCATGCAACTATTTAGCCAATACAACATTCATCCATATCTCATAGAAACTTTCTAGATGCCTTCCATCTCCACCATGACATCATTGAGATTGTGCACTAATCCAATATGTCAGCAAAGAGGTTTGATAAGTAGCACTGGAGAGTTGTATAGCGCCATGAGCTACTTACCCATCACATGCATATTAGTAGTATCAATGTAAACAATCTATCATGCATAACACATCAACTGAATACAATCAAATGTATAACAAAACAATATCATGAAATGGCAATTGAATACTTATCTTTTATTTGTTTCGTGGGTAGACTCCATCTTGATCATTCTGCTTTATCATCCTCTTCATTCATGAAATCATCATTTCTTATCCAAATGATAAGATGAATAAGAGGTTCTTCAAGAATTGAGTTTTTCATATTCCTCATCGCTTGAGGGATCTTCTTTGAATGGTGAGAGCTTGATCTTCATTTGCTCCCATATTCTTCTTCTCTTCTTATTAGTCGAGCTGAAAGTAATCACTTACTTCTGGTATACATTCTTCACATGAATGAATCCCATGATCCTGGGAGGTCATTCAAGGTGGCTATCACCACTTCTGCATACTTCTTCTTCTACCGCTTCAAGTTGTTCTGCATTCTGGATCTTCACATTCTTCAACTGTTTTCTCAAATCCATCTTCTGAATTATGTTCTTATCTTCAAATAGCTTGATCAAGGAATCAAACATCTTTAATTTCTTTAGGGAAGACACTTGTGGTACAAGTTGATCTGTGATTGAATCAACAATGATCTTCTTGGTCTTAATCGAGTTCTTCTTGTGTAAGGCTTTGAGGCTCATCTCCCTCTAGAACTGGAACCTCTCTACTCATGTAGGTGTCCAATTCATTTTCTTCAAAGAGATCAAATACTTTCATGCTTGGAAGTTTTCAAATTCACCAAGCTTATCATCAAGCTGATGTGATAGATCACTTTGAAATGAGAACCTCAAATGCAAATAGCAAAAGATTAGATCTTAGCAATTTGAGGTGTCCGTCCTGCTTCTAAAGCTGGTTGATCTAGGGTTTGTCAGAGAAACCCTAATTTTTCAAAACTTGGAATCTTTCAGATATGATTATATAGAAAGATATATCTCTTTAAATGGAGCTGTCCAATGTACTCCTTTTCTGAAAACAGTGGAGGGAAGCTCCCAGAACAAGAAGCCCTAGTTTTCCAATTTCTTTTGCAGAAATGCCTGTCACTGTTTCTGTGATATCTCTGAAATTAATAATCCTATATGTTTTAAATTTATCACTGATGTAAAATTTAATGTCCTTGATCCAACACCATATTTTTCATCAGAATTGGTTTCACCAATTTGGATTTATGATCATTTTTCCAAGGTGACCTGTTACAGGACTGTTCAGAATAGTGAAGTTGTACAGAATGCCACGTGTCACTGGTTCATCTTCAGGTTATGAAATTTGGACCACAGAAATTAAATTCCAATTTATTTCTTTAAAATCTTTTGGAATTCCATTTGGAAATTTGTAGCCCACGCTACAGCAGTTCTCCCTAGGTGTCCTGTTTAGGGATGAATTCTGGGAGAGGCTGGAACCCTAACTTGGAGGGATCATATCTTTCATAATATAGTGAATCTGAGGCTAAATTTTGTACACAGTGTAAATTAGGAGGTTATCATCGACCTATACAATTTTCAACTCTTGATCCTTCTCCAATCTCAGTATATATCGAATTTACCAAAACTTAGCATTTTTAGTATTTAGGGTTTTTTTCCAGATCGAGGTCAAACTAGGGTTTGACTTTCCCAGATTTTCACCCAACCAAATTTCTTGATCCAGGTATCTAAAATTTTATTATTATGAGGATATTAATCCTATGCTGGGCTCACTCAAAAATTCTTCTTCTGCAAAAAGCCCTAATTTCCCGCACTGAAAACTGAAAATGCTCGGAATCAAATTCCGCTTCGACAAAAAGATGTGCCCTTCAATGGAGAGTCATCCTAGCCTTATTTTTCTGATCGATTGTGGAAAGAGAACCAAAAAGTAAGAATCCCTAGATTCTATAGCTGCACAATGCCTTTTTTCAGGGTGGCTCTGATACCATGTTAAATTTTCATATGCTAAGCTAGATCATTAGTATTTCATTTCGAATTCATGAAAAAAGCATATAAACAGGATCACTGAAATATAGACAAGCAAAACCATACAAAAGGAACACAAAGATTTATCCTGGGAAAACCCTAAAAAGAAAAACCCAACAAAATATTCCTCAATATAGATGCCCCAAAAAGATAAAAGGTAAAACCAACAAGGATATCAAAGCATAATCCTCCTCCTTCTCCAGCTACTCTTCTCTTCTCCACTAATGCGCTACACAAGTGAGAGAGTGTGTCTCAAATGAGGAGCACTACACCTCTATTTATATTCATCCGTTCACTTAAGTTAACTCATCTATCATGTAGGCTCGAGTTAATCATGTAGGATCGAGTTACACATGTAGGCTCAAGTAACCACACTGGGGTGCTAATGACCCACCTTTACAATTAGAGGGGAAAACCTCATGACTCTTATTAGTTCTTCCGATTAGAAGCATCGGGGTACAACATAATACAAGTGGTTCTCCTAGTAGGACCATCGGGGACCACAAAAGATACATATAGAATATTCTTCGAAGTTACAGTATTTCAACAACGAGAACATTCGATCATGTGCGGTTTGTGCCATTACTAAACCATCAAATCGACGACAAGGATTTTACACACCTTCATCGGTTCCTATTCGACCATGGGAATCTATTTTTATGGACCACTTAATGAGATATCCTACTACCAAACATCAACATGATGCGATCTTTGTAGTAGTTGAAATATTTTCCAGGATTTCCATTCTCATTCCATGGAAGAATACTACAACAACACAATAGACTGCTCAACTCTTCTTTGAACATGTCCGAAAACATTTTGGATTTTCAACAACCATTATTTCCAACAGAGATATTAGATTTCTCAACATCTTTTGGAAGACTCTTTGGCAACAGCTCGATACAAGACTCTCCTTATCGATATATTTCCATTCTTAGACAGACAGATAGACATAAGTTGTAAATTGCTTGATAGTGCAACTGCTCCACATGTACAACCCCAAGCATCATCGAACATGGGATGAAAGTATCCCATATATACAACACAGTTATAATTGTGCTCAGCACATCTCTACATGAAAGAGATAATTCGAGATGTTTTATTGATTTCAACCCTTGGCGCCCATTGACTTGATTAGTTCATCGACACAGTCGAACGACACTGACTCTGATGGACAAGAAGTTGAAAAAACATTGAAGTTTCAAGATCACATCTGCAACATCTAGAAATATGCATAGGAAATGTTGCAATGATCTAATGTGAAAGCTAAGGCCATACATGATAAGCATTTTATCCCTCATTCATTCCAAATTTGGGATCACGTCTGGTTGCATCTCAAGAAGGAACATTTCACTAGTCCATACAGGAATCCGAATCCCTTGCGATATGATTTGTACATTATTCTTAAGTAGACTAGAGAAAAAAATTTCCATCTTGACATCCCTTCATTCCTAGGTCTGCATCAAGTATTTAATGTGGATCTACTTCGACCATACCTTTGCACCACTGTTGGAATAGAACGACTTTCAAACAACAGAACCCAAAAACATCGATCCAAATGTTCAGGAGTCCCTTCCTTGAGAAACCATTGTGGGACAATGAATATCCCATACAAGGACAAACACAATTCCTTGTTTCATGTGGCTAAAGTCGAACAATTCCCATCACAATAAAGTGGTACTCTTCTACTGAAATAGCCAACAAGGTTCCTCATATGTATGAGAAAACAATGAGAACCATTGTTTCTGCAGGAAAGAGGTATGATCCACCGAACAGTTGGCATTGTTTTTCAACTTTAATAGGTTCAACATCAACTTCGACAAGTATGCACCTCGACACAACCTCGACAAGTTCAATATCGACTTCAACCGATTCAACATCTCGACATGCATCGTCGATATAGCCGATCGACGAACTACGACATATTGTCGTTTTGTCTTCCAATTGTATGTAATGATTTAACTTCTGGAACCATTCCAACTTCTCTTATAACTAAACGTAACGGGAAGACAACCGAAACATTCTCAGCACTCTATTTAAGCATGTACATTGTTGTAATATACAATAGTAATGGAACAATAATAATCCAGTAATGAAGTAATAGAGATTGGTTTGAATTCTTGCATATTGTCTTTGTGTGTGTGTGTGTGTTTCTGTGTGTATTGTATTTCATTCTTTCCTTAGTATGCATATGCTTTTGCCATAATAGTACTTGATTCATACAATCAAATTGTTGTCCTTGTTAAGATATTTAGACACTTAGGAGTTAGTTAAGATCAACTTGTGTAATATATCCGTTAGGTAAAAGTGTGTTTCTTTAGTATGCATTAGTATGCATTTGTAAATATTCTAATCCGATGGTCACGATATGTTCTAGACATAGAGTGATCTGACGGTTCAACTTCTCTTAGATCATACCTACCATTGATCTATGGCTTAACACCTGATTGGTCCATGATCTCTATTTAAAGAGCATGGCGGGTCCTTGGCTAGTTGATCGATTATGAGAAGCTCATATGTAACTTTATTTCTTTTGCATAATAAATTGCTCCAAGTAGCTATTTGGCTGGGGTTGTAGACTGTTTCCCTCCCGAGGGTTTTAACCACATGACAAACATCGGTGTGTTGATTTATGATCTATTTGTGTGAAGCAGTTGCTCAAGGTGTTTGGTATTTTGGGAGTACCTTGTGTCAGAGCGTTTATGAAGAGCCACTTTCGGTTTTGATCAAGATCTGGAACTAGCGTTGCTGAAACTTTGAAAGGGTTTCTGGTTCTAGATTTTTTGTGCTTTTGTGGCCTATGGGAGATATTCCATTGTTCTTGGAGTGCCATTTTCATTGGAAAATAGTTTTCATTTCACCGAAAACCATTTCTGGTTGTTCCAGAAACACTCATTTCGGCAAATCTGAAGGTATAATGTTACAATGATGGATTTGTTTAAATTTTTTTTTTAAAATATCTCATATTTTATTAGTTTTATTATTAGATCTTTATTTTTTGTAGTATCGAACTGTTGCCTTCCCTGGTTGCGTACGCTCTTTGTCGTGCACCTTGTGCGATCACGGAGGATCAAAAACAGTAAGGAAATTTTTTCTTCTTGTCTTCTCGGCTATTTATGCTCTTTGTCATGCACCTTGTGCAATTATAGCGAATCAAAAACAGCGAGAAAACTTGAAAACATAGACTTTTCGGGTAAGCTAACCAAGATCTAACCCCACCCATAGTGTGGAAAAGTTTTTTGTTTTTGTTTTTCATTTTTTTTGTGATTTGCAGAAAAAAAAGGCAAGCACGGAGAACGAGAGATAATAGTAAAAAAAACAAAAAAATTGCTTCCTCTTTCCATTCTTTTACGTACATTTTAAACTTAGCTCACTTGGTTCAAAGTTGTTTTATTCCTTAATAAGTCTTGAGTTCAAGTCTTATCAAGTTACGTTTTAGTGCATGCAATTTCTATTTTCAAGTTACTTATTGTAAAAATGTATATCACTTAAATAAAATTTAAAAAAAAAGTGAGTCACTTAAGTCTTTTAATTTATTGTCACACTATTTAAAAAGTAACATTATTGTAAAAGTGAACATCAATAATTTTACAAAAAGTGATTCACTTGAAAAAAACAACTTTTTTGTAACTGATTATCAAAGGTTTATCTTGGGAAGAATGGGGTTCTTTTTTTTAGTTAGTCAAGTTAATATATGCCACATCACTATTGGGGACACCTTCAACATTTTCTTTGATCAAGCATAACTTCATCATCCAGAATCAGTTTTTAGTGCCATTTGTTTTGAAACCGCATATTTTTTTCGAGCTCTTTGCATCCAGACAGTTAGTTTCTATTCTTTCAGCCATTATTTTACAGTATGGCCACCCCTTGTGATATTATACTTACAAGTTCTAACTATTTCTCATAGAAATCTCATATGGAGGATGTTCTACAAAGTAGGGCACTTTTCAAAATTACCTCAGGAAAAGAAACAAAACCCACTGATGATGATAAGAAAATTAAATGGGAAAATAGATGTGATGAAGCTCGTGGATTGATTAGGATGTCAATCTCTACTGATTTGCGATTCCACATATCTGGAATTGATGAACCTGATAAAGCTTGGGAAAAGTTGGAATCTGTGTTTGGTAAACACAATGAAATTCGAGGTCATCAACTTGAGAATGAGTTGATTTCTTTGAATCCAAGTGATTTTTCATGCATTCATGACTATTTATCTAAGTATAAAACTCTTAGAATCTTATGTGAAGAATGCAAGATTAAGAAAGAAGACAAATAATGTATTTATCATATTCTTTCCAAACTTGGACCTGCATATTCTGTTTTTGTATCTACATTCTACTCCATGAAAGAATCCTTGACTACAACTAGCTATCAAGAGCCTAGTCTTGAATCCTTTTTTTATTCCTTAATTAGAGAGAAAGATAAGCTCATTCATCTTGGAATAATTAACAATGCAGATACATTTGGGAAAGCCTTATTGTCCCAACAGAAAGAAAAGTCCAAGCCTCCCAAGAAATAGAATTTTCGCAATAATAAGCCAAACAACAAGGGTCCCAAACCCTCTCAGTCAACTCCTTCTTTAAAAAATGACAAAGATTCCAAGCTAAAAGGAAAGAAGACTGAGCGTCATTGCAATTTTTGTGGGAAAGATAATCATGATGAATCTAAGTGTTTCAAGAAGATGGCAACCTTGGAAGCAACAATGAAGAAGCACCACATCAGCCTAGATTCATCTTCAGAATCTACCTCTCATGGGCATGCACTTTGTGCTTCTGGTTACTCTTATACTTCATCCTCTTATTCTACTTCAAATGAGCAGCTCATTGATTATAGAGCATCTTATCATATGGCTAAGGATCAAGCCATCTTTTCTACTATTCATGAATGTAACACCAAGCAAATATTTGTTGGTGATGATAGATCTCTAAGTGTTGTAGGATCTAGAACATTTCCAGTAGAAAATGGTCATTTCAGTGATGTACTATGTGTTTCAAAACATTTCTAAAATTTGTTATCAATCTATCAAATTACTCATTCGGGTGAAGGTAAAATTGTGACGTGTATACCTCACCAAGTTGTAATCAAGGATTTTAAAAATCCTTAAAATGTCCTTGCTACTGGAACTATTGATGATATTACCAGGTTGTACAAATTTAACAACTTTGGGTCATCACCTTTTTCTTCAGTTTTTGTTGCTCATAGTGATAACTTGAGCAAACTTTGGCATGAGCGATTTGGTCACTTAAATTATCGCTCATTGCAACAACTATGTAAATACAATATAGTGACTAGTCTTCCAATGGTATCTTGCAAGGATGGTGTTTGTTCCGATTGTGTACTCGAAAAACATCATCGAGATAGTTTTTACAAACGTTCCTCTTGGCATGCCTCAGTTCCCTTGGAGCTTGTGCATAGTGACTTGTGTGGCCCTCTTCCATCTGCTTCATTTTCTGGTTTCAAATATTTCTTAACTTTCATTTATGACTACTCCAAATGCACTTGGGTTTACTTCCTAAAACTTAAGAGTGAAGCATTTAACATGTTCTTGGCCTACAAGGCCCTCGTTGAAAAACAATATGGTCATCAAATTATTAAGTTAAGATCTGACGTTGGAGGAGAATATGTTAACAACAAGTTCACTACTTTCTGCACTGAACAAGGAATCCAACAACAAAACACTGTTCCATATACACCACAACAAAATGGTGTAGCTGAATGGAAGAACCGCACTTTAAAATAAATGGCTAATTGTATAATCCAATCTAAGGGACTAATTCTTCAATATTGGGATGAGGCCATAAATTGTGCAAATTACATAGTTAATCGCACACCCACTAAAGTTTTATAAGGTATAACACCGGAAGAAGCATGGAGTAAAATTAAACCAGATGTAAGTCACTTCCATGTATTTGGTTGTAAAGCATGGGCTCACCTTCCGAATGAAAAACGGAAAGCATTGCAGCCTAAAAGTGAAAAGTGCATATTTGTTGGATATTCTGAAGATGTAAAAGGTTATAGACTTCTTCAGCCACATTCTCATGATATAATCATTAGAAGAGATGTTAAATTTGATGAAAATATCTTGGCCTACGAGCCTAACTTGGTGGATGTGCCATCTTTGGCCTACAAGCCTAATTCGGCGATTGTGCCTTCTTCTTCTTCTTCTTCCAACTTCCTTGACAGGTTTCCAACTCCAGTTTCTAATGATGATAGTGAGGATGAAAATCCACCTCCACCTACTCATGTTCCTCCAATTGCACTAGCACCAATGCTTCCTCGATGGGTCCGTTCAACATGTGAAGTATCTGGTGATCTTGCTGGTGATCCTGGAGATCAACATCGAACACGTTCTCAGTTTCAGCAAGCCTCTTCTCTTTTGGCTCAAGTTTCTGAGAATCATGATCTAGAAACTTTTGCAGAAGCTTCAGGAAATCCAGATTGGGATGCAGCTATGGATGAAGAATATCATTCCTTAATGGAGAACGATACTTAGGATCTTGTTCTTCTTCCAAAAGGAAGAAAACTTGTCAGATGTAAATGGGTCTACAGAACTAAGTATGCATCAGATGGAAGTGTTGAAAGACTTAAGGCAAGGTTAGTTGCCAAAGGTTTTTCCCAAGATGAAGGGATTGACTACAATGAAACATTTTCTCTTGTTGTAAAAATGAATTCCATCCGCCTTGTTCTTTCCCTTGTAGCCTTACATAACTGGGAAGTCCATCAAATGGATGTCAAGTATGCCTTTTTACATGGTGATTTACAGGAGGAAATTTACATGGAACAACCTCCTGGATATGTTCAGGATAACTCTAGCCTTGTCTGTCTCCTTAAGAAATCCTTGTATGGCCTTAAGCAAGCTCCTAGAGCTTGGTATGCCAAAATGGATAGCTTTCTCCTTGACACTGGTTTTTCTAGATGCCATTCTAACCCCAATGTCTATACCAAGAAAGTAGGAAACCATCTCATCATACTTGTTCTTTATGTTGATGTTCTTATCCTTACTGGTAGTGACCCTAAACTTATAACCCATGTGAAATCCAGTCTTAAGAAAAATTTTGAAATGTCATACTTAGGACATTTGCACTATTTTCTTGATCTCCAATTCTTGCAAACCAAAGAAGGAATCTTTGTTTCCCAATCTAAGTATGCGTGTGACCTTCTTCGTCACTTTCACATGGAATATTGTAAACCATCCCATTCTCCCTTCCGGTCTGGAGTCAAACTTTCTGCCACTTATATTTCCCCTGAAGTAGATGCCACCTTGTATCATCAACTTGTTGGTAGTCTCTTATACTTGACTCATTCCCATCCTGACCTTTCCTTTGTCATTGGTCGTGTTGCCAGTTATATGCAAATTCCTCATGAAAGTCATTGGAAAGCAGCAAAAATAATACTTCGATATATTCGAGGTACAATTCAGTTTGGGATTCATTACAGTATAGGGGGGGACCTTTGTTGGTTGGTTTCACTGATTTAGATTGGGCCGGTGATCCTGATGATCGAAAGTCTACTGCAGGTTATGTTTTCAGTCTAGGATCTGGACCTGTCACTTGGGCTTGTAAGAAACAACAAGCTCTTGCTCTTTCTTCAGTAGAAGCAGAATATCGAGCCACAGTTAATTCCAGTCAAGAAGCTTTATGGCTTCGACAGATCCTTTCATAGTTTGGATTCAAGCAACAGCAGCCTACTCCACTTTGGTGCGACAATCAAAGTGCCATCAAGCTTGCCAAAGATCCAGTTCTACATCAATGTAGAAAACACATTGACCTACACATGCACTTCATCAGAAATCTTGTTCATGATCATGTTCTTGAAATGCTATATTTCCCTACAGATGATCAAGTTGCAGACATCTTCCCCAAGTCTCTTACAGAAGCGAAGTTTTCTAAACTTCAATCTATGTTAGGAGTTTGTGAATGTGTCCGTAAGGGGGGATAGGCTCTAATGCCTCCTTCCTTCTCCTGATAGTGTCACTTTTGTAAATCCTTCAATCCTATCCCAAGGTTATCTTAAGGGGGGATGTTAGGATATTTAGACACTTAGGAGTTAGTTAAGATCAACTTGTGTAATATATCTGTTAGGTAAAAGTGTGTTTCTTTAGTATGCATTAGTATGCATTTGTAAATATTCTAATCCGATGGTCACAATATGTTCTAGACATAGAGTGATCTGACAGTTCAACTTCTCTTAGATCATACCTACCATTGATCCGTGGCTTAACACCCAATTGGTCCATGATCTCTATTTAAAGAGCATGGAGGGTCCTTGGCTAGTTGATCGATTATGAGAAGCTCATATGTAACTTTCTTTCTTTGCATAATAAATTGCTCCAAGTATCTATTTGGCTGGGGCCATGGACTGTTTCCCTCTCGAGGGTTTTAACCACATGACAAACATCAGTGTGTTGATCTATGATCTATTTGTGTGAAGAGGTTGCTCAAGGTGTTCGGCCTTTTGGGAGTACCCTGTGTACTCGAACAGTCCTCGTCGTGCACCTGGGGCACCTGGATAATCAAGGATCACATGCAAGGCTATGAGATCAAATGGATTTAAGAAAAAAATATATAAATTAATTTTGCATCCCCTCATCATACCTCCTCACACATGCCCAATGCATTCAAACCTATCTCCCTAGCTCTTATTCAACTCATCCATTGCATGGAACATGTAGGTGGGATTTTTTTGGGTTTATTTATGGGCCTAATCTTCTTCAACAATTGGAACTCAACTCAATATTGGCTCAATGAGATGGAAATAAATGGGTATTTTGATAGCAAGGGATTTCCTCTGTTTATTGGACAAATATGTTAGGATTATTAATCCTCCCTTGGTCAAATGTCTATTAGGTTAATTATTTCCTAACTTAGGAAACCTTAAATTAATTAAATGGGTCCACTAGTGCAATTGGGTCCACATGGCCCAATGGGGCCACATGTACTAGTCATTGAAGTGTGGGGAACACTACTAGAGGTTAACTGCCACTTACTGCATGTGCATGCATCAGTTAGGGTGCCTCCTAGACCATCCCTACATTTTAGGAGCCACTGGGAGTCCCGGCACCAACCTACTTCAGTCAGTTGGTGTTAGCACTAGTTAGTCTTAGTTGTCCCTCAGTTATAATCAGTTACTTCATAGTTAGTTAGGATAGTTCTACTAATGCATGGATAATGCATGGTTGCATGGGGAGGAGCACTTTTCTTACCTACCTCACTCAGTTGCACTGAGTTAACTAGTTGTTACTGCTTGTTGGAGTTATTGGTTATCACGAAGTTGTCTATTTGGACTCCGATATTGATTGGAAGACCTTGAGTTAGAGATTCAGTTAGATACATTCTTATCCACTAGGAGGATTCGAATTCATTACTCATGCATTCAAATTCTACCTATGTATACTACATTGTAACACCATATATTATTATGATTAATATACTATAAATTCATGAGCAATACTTGTTAGTTTCCTTTGTGGTTTGTTTTGCTTAAGTTTGTTTGTTCATTCTCCATTCAATTTCTGCAACATTATCAGAACTCTTTGCTTGAATATCTTAATGGCATTCAAATTCTAATATGGTATTAGAGCCTCAGGCAGGTTTCATGCTTGTTTCTCCTCATCGAACATTAGAAGCAGCTGGGTTTCCACAGAAGTCCCCTATGAAAATTTGCTAGATATGGATTCATTCAGAGCAGTGGAGAAGGTCTGTCATACCCTGAAAACATGTTCATGTCTAGAGGAAAATCATGATTCTAATAGTTCATATGTTTTATTGTTATTTGCAGTGAAATTGACAGGTGCTACGTAGATTCAAAGAAGTATTTGCAGTCTCCCTACCGGAGAAATTATGAGTTCTCAAACTCCTGATCCATGGATCCTCACAAATTCCAATTACCTTGATTGGAGGATTGATATGCAGCTGGCCTTGCACAAGCATGGCTACCATAGGATCATACATGGATGGGAGGCTGAGCCTCATCAGCCGGTAGAGAGGAACAATTTCCTAAACCGTTGTAATGAAGCATTCGGGTACTTATGTACTTATATTTCGAAGGATCTCCTCTTTCATCTAGAAGGATTGAGGAATCCCAAAGAATCCTAGGAGAATCATGATAGCTTGTTTAACAAAAAAGATGAGCTTCAGGGACACATTTTGGAGAATAAGTTGGTATCTTTACATCCCAGCAGTTTCGAGACTATTAAGCAATTATTCTCCAAATTTAAGTCTCTAGTGCTACAATGTAGACAGTGCAGGATAGAGTGGAAGGATGAGAAGAATGTCCTTTCCATACTCAGCAAACTAGGCCTTGATTACTTTGTCTATGTCTCTATGTTTCATTCCAAACGGGAAAGCTTTCCTAATTGGAAACTTCCTTCTTTAGATTCATTTTATGAGTTCTTAATCAAGGAACAAGGAAAATTGATCCGAATGGGAGTCATCCAGTCTTCCAAATATCAAGCTCTCTTGGTTACTAACTCTTACAAAGCGCAAGAAAAGGGGAAATCAAAGAATAAGGAGCCAAAGGCAGCTGATTCGAAGCCTAAGACAATTCAGCAAACTTCTGAAGGGGCCTCTGGCTCTAATAAGAATAAATTTGAAAAGAAGTTATGTTGTGAAAATGGATACCATATTGAAGAACATTGTATGAGGAAGCAACTTGATGATATTTCCTCTCTTCTCAAGTAGCACAACATTTCTCCTCTAAGAGAAAAGAAGCCTAATGAAGAAGCACCGACAGAAGATGCCAAAAGGTGTCATGCTTTGAAAGGAAATCCCTCTGCATCCTCAGCATACATCATAGATTATGAAGCCTCCAACCACATGGTTTCCTCCAAAGAATCCTTCTCTACTCTTTCACTATCAAAGGGGCCTAATATTCATATGGGAGATGATTCCCAGATTCTAGCATAAGGAAGGGGCTCAGTTAGAGTTAAGCATGGTGAGTTAAAGAATGTCTTATATGTGCTCTTCCTTGTTGCTAACCTATTATCTGTTTACCAGATGACTCATACAGGCTCTCCCAAGAGGGTCACATTCGATTCAAACTCAGTTGAGATTACAGAAAAAGCCATTGGAAATCTTGTAGCGAAAGGTATTGCAAATCAATCTACCAAAGATTATGATTTTTCACATTTCTTGCCTGTTTCTCCTCCTATAGCTTTATTGTCTCATTGTAACAACACCAGAAATATTTGGCATGAGATATTTGGCCATCTCAATTTTAAATATCTAAAGCAACTCCACAATGATAACATGGTTGAAGATTTTCCTGACATCCAAACTTTCGATGGAGTATGTGCTGGGTGCTTGGTCGGTAAGCATCCAAAAAAGAAGTATGATGTTGGGAAGGCTCACAGAGGTGTCTCTACAATTGATTTGATACACAGTGATGTAGTTAGACCTATGCCCAAAAACTCCATTAATGGTTGCAGGTATTTTCTGACCTTTATTAATGATTGTTCTAGGTACTGCTGGATCTACTTCATCAAGCTAAAATTAGAAGTTTTTGATACTTTTAAAAGTTTTAAAGCTATGGTTGAAAACAACTTCAATAAGAAGATCAAATCGATAAGATTCGATGGAGGAGGAGAATATGTCAAAAGATATTTACAGAATTTCTCTGAATCAAAGGGGATTCAAATGGAACACTCAGTTCCATACACACCACTACAAAATGGTGTGGCTGAGAAGAAGAACATATCATTGAAAGAGATGGCAACATGCCTTCTCCATGGAAAGCATCCAGCTCCTTCTCTTTGGGATGAAGCAGTAAACTGTGCTTCGTATTTGTAGAATTGGGTGCCCCACAAGTCAAAGGTTGGGGTGACTCCATTCAAAGCACTGCATGGGTATAAAACCAATGTCTCTCATGTGAGATTTTTTTGGTTCCAAACCTTAGGCCAAGATACCACTTGACAATAGAAAGGCCTTCCAAGCCCAAAGTAGCAAATACATTTTGATGGGATATGCAGATGATGTAAAGCTTACAAACCGATGGAGGTTGCTACCAGAAGATGCTTCATTGAAAGAAGTGTCAAGTTCAAAGAATATCAGTTGCATGATATTCCTCTAGTATCATAGGAAGGTATAACTATTTCTCCTCCTATTTTTCATGAAGATGATGTGCTACAGGTTTTACATTTAGATGAAGAAGATCACATATAGCATGATCTTATTATTGAGACTGAATCTCAAGAAATTCTAGATCCAGATCTAGTACCCATTCCTAATCAGAAGTCTAAACCGAGATGGGCTCAAAAGCTTCTTGATGCAGCTGGAAGTGGTGTTGGAGTTCCAGAAGACAAAAAAAGAACTAGATCCCAGTATTAGAATGAGCATGCTACACTATCTCTCACAGATTTGCTCTCTATAGAATGGTGCAACAAAGTTCCATGTCAGTGCTACTTGATGATGGTGAATGATCAACTACATGGCCCACAGAAGCAGATATTTGATCATTCCCTACCTTCACCATCCAGCAAAACAAAACAAAGTCACCAGTTCATAAGTACATTGAGAGGTCCACTGATGGACCATGCTGTTCCATAGAGCTGCAATTTTTTGTAGCAGTGTTTTGCTCAAGTTATTTTTCTGAGGAAGCTTATTTCTTCTAAAGACAGCTTGCAGATTGCTATTTTTCTGCTTATTTTTTAGGGGGAGGGGGGGGTGTTCCCATGAGGTTTTCCCCTGTTTCCTCAGTTGTACTAAGCAGCATTTTCTATTATCTTCTAGATTGAATTTGGGTGACCTATGGTCTTGTTACCAGGGCCCACAGTTGTCCAAGTTAGGATTCAGGGGGGGTGTTAGGATTATTAATCCTCCCTTTGTCAAATGTCTATTAGATTAATTATTGCCTAACTTAGGAAACCTTAAATTAATTAAATGGGTCCACTAGTGCAATTGGTTCCACATGGCCCAATGGGGCCACATGTACCTGTCATTGAAGTGTGGGGAACACTACTAGAGTTTAACTGCCACTTACTGCATGTGCGGGCATCATTTAGTGCGCCTCCTAGACCAATACCTACATTTTAGGAGCCACTGGGAGTCCTGGCACCAACCTACTTCAGTAAGTTGGTGTTAGCACTAGTTAGTCTTAGTTATCCCTCAGTTACAATCAGTTACTTCACAGTCAATTAGGCTAGCACTACTAATGCATGGATAATGCATGGTTGCATGGGGAGGAGCGCTTTTCCTACCTACCACACTTAGTTGCACTGAGTTAACTAGTTGTTATTGCTTGTTGGAGTTATTGGTCATTGGGGAGTTTTCTATTTGGACTCCGATATTGATTGGGAGACCTTGAGTTAGAGATCCAATTAGATACAGTCTTATCCACTTGGAGGATTAGATTTCATTACTCATGCATTCAAATTCTACCTATGTATACTACATTGTAACACCAGATATTATTATGATGAATATACTGTAAATTCCTGAGCAATACTTCTTTGTTTCTTGTGTGGTTTGTTTTGCTTAGTTTATATGTTCATTCTCCATTCAATTGTTGCAACATTATCAAAACTCTCTTCTTTAAGATCTTAATGTCATTCAAATTCTAATAAAATAATAAGTAGTAGTGTTTTAAATTCAATTTGCAATTCAACGGTTAGCAATTCAATGGCTTGTAGCTTCACCTCAACTTTGTGGTTTGCAACACAATGGATTACAATTGGTACTTGGAATTTGTTTCAAGTCACCTTGGACAGAGGATTGGAACCCTTTGGAAAATTCGATAATGAGGCAAGTCTCTATTTTATTGGGAAATTTGTCTCCAATGGTTTTGAGAAGTATATGAATTTAAATTCAATGTTTCTAGCAGTTAAAATAACTACATCCACCTTGGACTTAGGTCAAACAATGTTAAAATGGTAAATTTGGTGATAGTTGAGGGCTCTATTTGTTTGAAAGAATGAATATACATTTTTGGGTTATGGAGGATCACTACCACTAAGGTCATTGTTCTTTATGCAAGTTAATTGAAATTCAATGAGTTTTGAGGTGCCAAAAGTGCCAAATTTTGAGGCATCAAGCTTCAATATCTAGTCACTCAAATCGATATCACATGTAGGAGGAAGCACATAACTAGGTCATGCAGAAATATTAGAAATAGTTCTCGAATATAAGATATGAATTAAAACCATTGGGTAAGAGCGTAATATGTTGAAACAAAATGGTTATGACCTTGGCAAAAGGTGCATAGTCTAGAATAGTTAAACAATGATTATCAATTGGATCAATCACCGGTGAAGATGAAGAAGCATCAATGTGATAAGAACTAAGGGGCATGGTTATGGATATAGTAGAGAAAATATTAAATCATTGAAAATAAGATCAAAATGAAGCACACAGTGCTCATGTCATTAATAAACTCCATGTTTATTTATGTTTTGCAAAACTATTTTAAAAGAGAACAATTTCATTAGTTTATATATTTATGTTATATGAATAAATTTTCATATATAAAAATAATAATATATTTATTATTTCAAAATTTTTAGATAACTAAAACTATTAAATGGAGTATTTCATTTATTCTATGTTTTTGACTTTCTAGTGGGTTTGGTCGGAATCCATTAATTGTTTTTGGGTTTGGTCGAAATCCAGTAATTGTTTTTGGTAAAATCCAAATTTAAAAGTGTTTAAATTGTTTTTTAAATTCATAAATAGATTTAACACCCTCAAATATCTCTATAACACTCAAATTATATAATTTCCATAAATAATATAGATAATTCTAATTTTTTTTAAAGCTTTCCAATAAAACTCAAAACAAAACAAACCAAACCATTGAAATATATCACAATTAAACAATGTAATCGTGCCCAATAATTAATACATACATGAAAATGTCAATGATGTTTTTCGAATTTTTGATATTTTATGATCCTAAGTTAAATGAAATATTGAGATGCGTGCTATGGTCCCCTAGACTTTATTGTACAACTCAATGAATTATTGAGACGCGCGCTATGGTCCCCAAGACTTTATTATACAACTCAATTTATTTATGAAACTTTAAGACTCGCGCTATGGTCCCCAAGACTTTATTGTACAACTCAATTTATTTATGAAACTCCAAGTGAGAAAACGGTTTTTAATATCCAAACATAATGCACACTTTTGGTGGCCTTTCTTATTGACATCTACGACAATGGGGGAGACTTCATTATTATAAATTTTCATTTTGTCTGTATCTTTCTTTTAATGATGCTATATATACATAATGATGTAAGACATACCTTTTATTGTCTTTTGTCTTTGTATTTTTATGAAATGATGGTAGTATATATTGTGGGATGTATATATTCTATTTTTTGTGTTGGTCTTTGTATAGATAAGTTAGAAGGTGTTTAGAAGAAATAGGTTGCACTATACTACGTTAGTAGAAATACACATCATCTTCCTTATCTATGATGAGGATATTGTTCTTATGTCAAGGTGTTACTTTGATCTTGATAAGCAATAAAGAATTCTCAAGGATCCTTACCATTATATGGGTATGATTGTTTCGGGAAAACAAAAATTATTATTATTAAATCCAAGAAAATCACTTATGTCATTTTGTGCATCAAACTAACAACTTGGAGGAAGTGACTTCATACATAAATCTTGGAATTGACATTTATCACAAGATCAAGTGGAACCATAGCATTGAAAAATGGATTAATGAAGGGTGGAAAGCTTATTTTTTTCTTGAAATCAAGTGGAAATCAATGAACCTTGTGATGTGGGATAAAAAAAGAAGTTCATATTTAAAATTCTCATCACTCTCTTTATTTTGTATGGTTGTGGAGTTTGGAGTTGCAACAACTCTAGAGAATCTTAGAGAAAGATTAAGCAAATCCATAAGCGTTTTATAACTTATAACCTAAAAATGAAAAGCAATCCACCCTATCATATTCTCCTCATAAAGGAGGCTATTTTCCCTAGTGAGAGCATGACTATGACTAGGTACCTGATATACAAGCACAAGATAAATAACATGGGAGACCACAGGTTTCATAAAATTACTTTAAAATCCAGTCAAAATCACCTATGACTAAACTGAGTTTGTAAAAAAGATTCCCTAGCTTGGTTAAACCATTTGGGGAATTGAAGAAAATGTCACTTTGCAAAATATTAATAATATTAAAAATATTGTTACATCTAAGTTTAAAGAGAAAATGTGGGGCGATAAAGAATTAGAGCTTAAAGTAAAATTAAGATATTATAAGGAGATCATTAATCCTAATCTAGAAGATAAAAATTATCTCTATGTTTTAACTAGTACAAAGAAAAAAATTAATATAGCCAAGATAAGAACGAACTCTCATGAGCTACATAATGAAACAATGCATTGGACAATTCCTAAAATACTTGAGAATAAAAGAATTGCCCATGAAAAAACTTTCTCATAGAATTCCATGCGTACACTCGCATTAGATCCCAATTTCAAAATATTTGTTACAATACAAACCTTCCTGACCTTCTAACCTATCAAAACTATGGTGATTTTGGAACGCTTCTCTTCAAACTTTTTGACCATATGAATACAATTTTAAGGAAACCAAATAATTCTTTACGTTTTATTTGCTTGAGGTCTGATATACTAAAATTGGTCTCAATGGACGTGAACAATTATCATCATAATCATCATCACCAATAAATTTATTTAAATGTTGGACATCTAATTCTTTTTTTTTCCTTGGAAAAAAAGCATTATTTTATTTCTTCTGAAGAGTAACAAAATTACATAATGAAGATATACGTTCCTGTATATTTAGAGAGTGATAACTGTGAATACACAGAACAAAAGAAAAAAAACTGTAAGAGTAAATTCTCCTTCCAGAACCTGTCCACCAATATTAGGCATATCAAATGTATCTAAAAACTTCTTCGGCATCATAGATAGTGGTCCAAATTGTACCCTATCCCGCAAAAAGGAAACAAAAAACATCAGTTTTTCATCCATGCCATGCGTAGAGACTATCC
This sequence comes from Pseudotsuga menziesii, assembly GCA_001517045.1. Classification (NCBI taxonomy): domain Eukaryota; kingdom Viridiplantae; phylum Streptophyta; class Pinopsida; order Pinales; family Pinaceae; genus Pseudotsuga; species Pseudotsuga menziesii. The sequence continues at coordinate 995,930 of LPNX010826023.1, read as the reverse complement.
CATGACATCTTGTCACAAGCTGGCCACAAATAGAAACAAAAAGTAACATCTATTTTCTAGCAAAATAAAGGAAGAACTATAGTATGAAGAAAGTGTTGTAATTAATATAAACAGCGATATAATAACTAGTCAAGTTCAAGACTGTCCAGTACACAAGTAGAAATAGAAAACCATAATCCGTAAATAGCAGTAATGGACTATTCTTCGGAAGCCTCAATAAAAGGCCAACGGAAATATTCAAAGAAAGTATCCCCTAACCGTTCCTTAACCTTCCAATGGACCGTAGCCAACTGGAGCCCTGCCTTCGATGCTCGGTCCGCCTAGCAGTTGTTTTCCCTGTAAATGTGTTCGCATGTGAAAGAAGTAAATGAATCAATTATGTCTTGAATAGTTAAAAGGATGTTCTCAAGATGTAAATCTCTGCACTGTTGTATTTTCTTGATCCAGTTTATCACATTAAGAGAGTCACCAAAAACTTGAAGAGTCCTACATCCCTTCTCAGCTACAAAGATGAGAAGTAATTTCAGACTAAGGAGTTATGCTACATTGTTGCTACCATCTCCCAACCTGGTCATAAGTTCAAAGGAATTATTATATGATAGGAAGCATATAGCCACCCCCCACACAAGTTGTTTTGTGTTGCTCCATCAAAAAAACACCAAGGGATAGTCTTGTTTATCTGAAGAGCTAGTACCTCCCTCTGATTTTTTACCCAAATGTGTGGAAGAAGAGCCTGAATCACCCCGCATGACATGCTAGCAGTAATGGAAGGAGTGCAATATTTCCCTTTGAAGATGAGGTTATTCCTTGCTAACCAAAAGCCCCAAGTAACAAGCAAAGGAAGTGTTGCCATAATATCCAAGGATTCCAATTTTCCCATGCCATCAGAAAAGACTCCCCCTCCCACTGACATTCCAAGCCCAAGCCCAACAGCTTCACACATTCCTTCCACACTTCAACATAGTATGCACAAGTTAGAAACAAGTGGATCACCGACTCCTCCTCAGCCTTACAAAGTGCACAACTACCCAGCCCCTGGAAACCTCATTTTGTAAGTTATCCCAAGTAGGGACCTTATTTTCCAAGACACACCAGAGGAACTAGAGTCTATTTTTTGGTGGACTATGAATCTTCCACAATTTTTTCCACCACCAAAAAGCCTCCCTTTCAATCCCATTCACGCTCAACTTGAGATATCCTTCTTTTGGGGTATATTTCCCTCCTAGAACCGAGTCCCAAATCATCACATCCTCTCTATCTCTAAGATGAACCTGTGACTGGTTCAAAACCCCTATATAGTGTGCCAGCTCCTCTTCTTCAATCTTAGGTAAATCATAATATGTATCCCTCCTCCAGGTTTGTGTCCATCGATTCTCTTGTACCAGGTGAGCTAGATAAGCCAGAGTGAAGATGTCTCTTTGTCTTAAGGAATTCACCATATTTGTAGAAAGTTGGTGTTGATTATTGCATCCCACTCAAGGATCCACCCCTACCCTCTTTTTCCTTCCATCGCCGATGTTCCAAGCCAAGCTATCACTAATGACCTCAAAAGACTTTATCACATCCTTCCAGATGATAGAGCCACCTAAATGTGGTTTGTTTTAAATCCTAATCCATTCCTCCACAGAATTCGGGGAAATATATTTCTGAGGCACGACCCGAGACCACAGGCCCTCCCCTTTCAATACTCTCCATCCTCCTTTCGCTACCAACACCTTCGAGAAAAGAAAGATATTTTTGAGTCTCCAGCCCCCCAACCCCTTGGGCACCACAAGTTGCTTTCAACTGACCCATGGAATCGCCCTCACATCCTATTTCCCACTCCATAAAAACCGAAAACATATTCGGTGAGGCCCCACCAAGAAGCTTTTTGGAATCCAAACCAAGGACATCCAATATACCAGAATAGCCTCAAGTACAACCTTTACAAGTACAAATCTCCCTAATCAAGAGAGCCATATATGGCTCCAAATATTTAGACATTTTTCCAGCTTTTCCAATAGCCAGTGCCAGTCCTTCTTGTTGTAATCATTAGGTTTTAAGTAAAATCCTAGGTACTTAATCCCACCTTCCAATTCTTCATTCCTGAATGGAAATGCATTATTGATGTGACATAAATCATTTGCACACAGTCGATGTGTGGACATTGTGGACTTTCCTTTATTTATCTCCATACTAGTTGTTGATGCAAAAAGGGTAAGGACCCAGGAGATGGAATCCACATCACTAGTCGTTCCCGAACAAAAAATCAGAACATCATCCAAAAATAATAAGTGTGTTATTTGTAACAGGTGAGAAATATGAATGCCATGTATTTCCCCAACCCTATGAGCCTCCCTTAACGATCTTCTCAAACCCTCAACCACCAGCAAGAACAAGAGTGGGGACAATGGACAACCCTGACGAAGTCCCCTTTGTGCATGAAAGAAAGGTGAAGTTGCCCCATTGACCAAGACCAAGAAAGATACAGTAGTGTTGCAGCTCATGATCCACCTGCTAAAGGTAATTCCAATACCAAGATGTGTTAGGAGCATATGAATATATAACCATCTTAACTTGTCATAGGCTTTAGAGAGATCAATTTTGAGGATTGCTCCTTTGATGTTTTTGGCTTTCATGCTATGAAGGCCTTCCTGAGCCACTCCAATGGCTTTGTGGATTTGACACCCTTACAGGAAGCCAATTTTTTCCTTCGTAATATGTTCTGATAATATATTTTTCAATCTATGAGTAATCACCTTTGAGATTACTTTATAAACACAATTACACAAACAGATAGGCCTGAACTTGTTCAAATTTCGAGGATTGTCCACCTTAGGGATTAGGGCAATGAAGGTCGCATTAAAATTTGCAAGAATCCTTCCAGTGGCATGGGAATCCTCCACCATTCTCATTAAATCCCCACCCAGGAGATCGAAAAGTTCATTAAAGAAATCGATGGTCCACCCATCCGGGCCTAGGGTTTTGTCCTTCTAGAAACTATGTAGTACAGTCTTGAGTTCTTCTTCTGTGACCTCCTCCATAATGGCCAAATTTTCTTCTTCATCCACAAATCATGGAAAATACTGAGTGATTTGAATAATCTCAGCAATAGATTCCCAACCTGGAGCACGATATAATTCCTGAAAATGTTCAACCCCCGTCCTTGTCATGCCCTCGAAAGTATCCTAAATATTACCATGATCATCCCGTAAGCTCCAAATCGTGTTCAAATATTTTTTCCCCTAGCATATGCATGAAACAAATTTGTATTTTCATCCCCACATTCTATCCAAGTAGCTCTGCTCTTCAACCACTAGGTTTGATCCCTCTAAAGTTATATAGTGTTCCTTCAACCCATCAAAATCGTCAATGCTTTCTTTTCAACCAGGTTCAGAAAACATCCCCCATCCTTTTCCAAAGTCTCGGTGATTCCCTTCTCAATCAATTTAAGTTCCTGATCTTCCCTGCATCTTTTTTCTATTTCCCATCCCTTGATGGAGCCCTTAATTTTGTGCATATTTGTCACAAACTGAAAAGCTGCAGTAAGACCATTGTTCAGATTATAATGAACCCACTGGTTGTTTATCAATAAATAAAAAGATTCATCTTTAAGCCAGGTCTTGTTAAATTTCAATTGGCTTGGCATTTTAATAGGCCCCTTCCTGAATTCCAGGAAAATAGGTAGATGGTCAGAAAGACCACCACAACCAACCCACTGTCGAAATAAATCTTGACTATCCACTAGCTTCTCAGACACCAGAAACCAATCCAGGCATTTTGCAACATGCCCCTCTCCACATCTATTATTTGTCCAAGTGGGTTTTAGCTTGCAAGGTTCAATATCATGCCAATTTATTTCAACCAATATTTGAGTGAAATATTCTGTTAGCAGATCTGGATGGGCATGTGGACCCCAAAATTCTGCCTGCCCAAGAGAAAAATTTAAATCCCCACTGACTATCACCATCTCACCTCCCAACAGTGATTTATCAAGCAGATTATCCCAGAAAGGGATTCTGTTCAAATAAGGACGATAGACATTGAAAATAGTTATTGGTTCTCCTTTTTCAAGAGACTTAAAGGTCATCCTAATAACTGATTCCAAACCCCGTATATTTAGAACCTAAATCTTCTGTGTATTCTATCCCAACGCCAATCCTCCAGATCGGCCACGAACATCTAAAGTATTAAATAATTAGCCCGGGAACTACAGTTCCAACCTACTTTTGATAATATCACCTAAACCTAAAGTTTCTTGCAGCATCATAGCATCCGGATGTTCCAACTCAAACGCCCTCTGGAGTGTTGATCTTTTGTGGGGACCAGCCAGGCCCCTACAATTGAAGGACACGATTTTCATCACTGCCCTTTCTTTTGGGTTTTCACCGCTCTCAGTGCCCTCTCAATAGACTGTTGTTTTCCAGCCTAAAGATCATTCTGTGCTCGTGACTGATCCTTTTCCAACACAGAAATTATGCCCCTCCCCCGAGATGGTGAATTTGTTTGTTTCCCCATCCCTCCCCTTGCCCCCTTCTTGGAGGACCTCAGAAAGTAGCCCGAATCCGAGGACCCTTGTGGAGATGTTGGTGACTGACACTCATCCCCACCCAACTCTAGGGCCAGTGGTGTATCTATTTCCTCAATGAATGCAGCCGAAACGGTAGAAGAAACTTCAAGAGTGGGTTGTGAGATGTTAAGGTTTTTTAATTTTCCACCCAATCCATCCGAGATAAATTTAAATAACTAGAAAATAAATGTATGGATGGAGATAGAGTAAAAGAAGTGATACCCGTGGGTACAACCTCCATCTCATAGGAGTCAGCCACTGGTGTATCAATGAATGCCAGAAGAACAAATTTAGCAACTGGTAAGATAACCTCCTCAAGAGCCTCCTCGTGTGTGACTTTCCTAGACACCAAGGGCTCAGATGCACCACCAGTCGGGAATGATACTTTGTTACCCCTTTGACAATGTTTCCCATTGATAGTGTGAATCCCCAATTTGCATTCAGCCGCTGGATGTCCATAGACATGACACCTTTTGCAACGAAAGAGAATGTTCTTATAATCCAGCTTATGTGTGAAGGTCACCCCTTTCCATGATAATTGTATACCTTCCCCTAGTCCTTCCCTTATATTGATATTCACCAAAATGCGAGCTACCCAACGGACCTTCGAAATCTTATAGGATAGATCAGCTTCTATGAAAGTGCCTAGGATATTCCCAATATTGATGAAATGTTCCTCTTCCCAATACTGTTGCGGCATCCCTAGAATCCTGACCTAAACATGAACCAAATCCACTCTCTCCATACTGGCATCAAAGGTTGGGATCCAAGGCTTTAAAACCACCGAGTTTTGTTCCATAAACCAATTTATATCTAACATCCACTGGACATGTTCCTATCTGGTAAAATTAATATCAAACCAGCCCCGTGTGAGGCCTTCTATTTCCAGATCCTCCCCAAGTGGTTCCAACTAGCTAGCTTGCACCGAGAAGTTCTTCCCTATCACCCTCCTCACCATCGAAAAGTTTGCCAAATGTTCAATCTGTTTCCACTCAATGTTGTCCCCTAGGGAGTAGTTGTATCCCATCCATATCTTATTTGTACATTGTTTCTTCCTTTTCTTCAGGCCCTTATTCCTTCCCTTAACAACTGCTACAGGGTTTCCAATCCTTTCATTTCTAGTGGGATAAGTGTTTCTTCAACCCGAAAGGTCCCCAGCCGCTAAAAACCCCTCAATGTTAACTTGTGGTTCCACCCTCGAAACCCCATCACAAAAGATAATGCCAATAGATTCCCCACTGCCTATGCCAGCACAAGAAAACAAGGGTTCACCAACAATCCTTCCACCTTCCGATGCACCATTAATGCCCAAAACCCCTATCGGATCATTTTCCACAGTGTTCACGACCGATAGAACAAATGGATCTTCCAGTAGGCTTACTGACGACGGTGAAGAAAAAAAGGTGGACAGTGAGAGGTCTTCCACCACAACATCGGATGTGGCATAGGGACCATAACCCCAATGGTTCCAGGCCTCCCTGTCAGCACATAAAACCCACTAGTAGGGCTGCAAAATATATCCCCCATTGACTGATCAATAGAGTAGTCGAGCAGCTCCGCATCCTCTATCGTAACTAAGATCCCCGAGATGAATAACCTCCAGTAAAAAACCTCCAAGGGCATCCGTGAAAAAAAAAACCTTACCCTAGCTAAAATGTTGACAGTTACCTCCCACAAGACCGCGTGAAACGAGTGACTTCAGCCCCTATTCCCAGGAAGTAAAACAAGCCCTCCACAACTCGACATGCCTCCTATTGTAACTATCATCCCATCATCATGTTGTCAGGGCCACCAAGATGGAAAAATCCTGCACACCGGCCGAGGCCAACCAAGGAAACCCTAGGTTTCCATCGATATTCCAATAGGGAACCCTAATCACTCCTCCCTTGATCATAAGTGGACATCTAATTCTATTTCCATAGTCAAGTTATTAATTTTTTTAGTGTATTGATGAAAGAGATTAGTCAAGATATTTTTTTAAAACTATATAATGCTTATCTTATGATATTGAGTTGTAAGTTCAAATGAATGTATGGAATATATTCATAAGGTAAATTTTATTTTATTTTTTTATAATTTATATTAAAAAATAAAGTCAATTCCCATTAGCTCATTTGGTTAAGGTGTGGGTCTTGTTGGTAGGGAAGCAAAGTTCAATTACCCTTATGGGTGAGTTAGTTGGGAGGAGACACCCAAAATCCAACCAGTTGAGGGTTTGTGTGGATCAGAATGGGTGCTATCCCTTGGTGATTTTGATGGATTAGATTCCCCTAGGTCATGGTTTCTTAGACCAAAGCTCACTCAGGGAGATTCTAGCAAACAAAAAATAGTAAAAATTTCAAAATTATATAAAATAAATTAATTTAGTTAAAAGAATAATCTTTTATTTCATATATTATATAAATTTCTTAAACATTCAAACATTTTCTAAAATAATAACTAAACATTTTATAATGGAGTAGTCTATTTGCTAGAATTTTTGGAGTTTTTGGTGATTTTTAATTGAAATCCGATGAATTTTTTTTCCAAAATCTAAATTTTGAAGTGTTCAAATCAGGTTTTTGAATGTATAAATGGATTCAACATCCTCGAATACCCCAAGCACACCCAGATTATAAAAGTTTAACAACTTTCATTTACTTCTTCAAGAATTAATCTAAAATTTCTACCATGCTATATAAAAACAAATAAAAAAAGTTGAAAACATCTAACATTTGAACTACCACTTTTATAATTAATATTTTAAATATTAATATCTTTTTAAATTTTAATTTTCTATTATATAAAACATTTATACATAAATTTATCAGTTTACAATTTCCAACATCTTAATTTCTTCAAGAAAATCATTTTGTGGAGTGCTAATATTATCACAAACCCTTTCACACAATGAATGTGGTTACTATATCACCCGCTTTGTATAAGTCATTCAACGAACTGGAAATGGGGATTTTTAATAAATTAGAACTCCCCGAGATCAGAAAGGATAATGGTGGTGTAGGGGGGAACAAAAATTTAAATAGACATGATGTAGTTAATCTAGATGATCCAATCAAGGAGATGTATATTATTTCAAAAAAAAACTCATTATTAGTACGATGATATGGGTTGTGTTGATCCATATTTAGAAGATGTAACTGATTCTATGAAAACAATATTGGGTTCATAGGAGGTAGGTATGTTGTTAATAATTAATCCTCCTCTTAGAACCGAACAAGAGGAGAGACCAATTTCAAATGGTGAATGCTCTAACCGTGTGTTGACCAGATACATCAGTGATCTGATAAGTTGGCGATACAATAAAGGATCAACCCCCTCTGATCTCAATGCATCAATATTCCTCCAGTTGGAAACTAGAGTTATGGACATGGGCTTGCAATCCACCATCATGAATCTCTTCAATATTTTTACTACATACTTCCCATGTCCAATGAATAAGAACCCATCTCTATGCCAAACCTCCAAACCTAGGAAATAATGCCTCAATCCAAGGTCTTTCATCTCAAACTCAACTGCAAGGTTGGACTTGCAGTCATCAATCAACCTCTCATATATTGTAAGAAAAAGATCATCTGCATACAGTACCACTATGAGAGGAACCTCACTTGACAAGAAGTATAGGTTGTTGTCCACCTCACTCTGCTGGAATCCCATATCTCATAGATATCTGTCTATTCTTTATTACCATGCCCGAGGTACTTGCTTGATCTGATAAAGAGCTCTTTGCAACCTACATACATGTGACTCCCTATTCTCCACATCGAACCCCTCAGGATACTCAATGAATACCTACTCCTGTATAACTCCGTTGGGGAAGGAAGTATTGACGTCCATCTGATGAACATGCCAAGCCATCTCTTCTTCTAATGAGATAAAAGTATGAATAGAAGAATACATCTTGACATGGGTGAAGGAATCCTCATATTAAATACCTTCCTTCTATGAAAACCACTTTGGAACAAAGCGTGCCTTATATGTATCCATGCTTTCATTTGCTGCATGCTTCACCTTGTAGATCTAGCTAGAGCCCACCACTTGTTTTCCCTCGGGCCTCGGAACAACCTCCCATACCTAGTTTTTCATTATGCTTTCATACTCCTCAACCATATCCTCCTTGCACACATCATGTTGTGCAACCTCCTCAAAACTGGAAGGTTCGGATTTCATCAACTCCATCATCACTGCCATATAGCTAAGTCTCTTTTTTTTTTTTCTCTCCCTCATGGAGCTCATGATGGAATAGTCACCTGCTTGGAATACTGAAATACGGACCTAAACCACTTAGGTTGTGGCCTAGTGTCTACCTATTGTGATTGTTCGATCTCCTCCTCTTTCTATGGCTCATCCTCCAAGCCAATGAACAAAGGATCTTATCCACCTGACTCCCTATGACTATCAAAACCTGTGCTTTGTGTATGTACCTGTACCTGTATGTCTGGTTTCTCCAACTTAACCCTCGAGTCCTATGTTGGCTACTCTTGTGCTAGTAAGTCCATAGATCTCTACAAGGCTTTGTCCTCATCAAACTAGACATCCCTGCTCACAATGATGCTCTTGAAAGTAGGAATATATATTTTGTATTCCTTCAAAGTCTCACTGTAACCAACAAGGAACCCCTTCTGTCCAAAAGGGTCCAACTTCTTCCTAGTGTCGGCATGAATTTGACAATAGTAGACACTCCCAAGTTTGTGCAAGTGGCTCACATCTAGTCTAGCTGCTGTGAATACCTCCTCGGGTGTCTTCCTCCCCAAATCTATGTGGGGACACATGTTCTGAATGTAAATTTTGGTCCTATATGCCTCGATCGATAGGAATAGCGGTAATCCATGATAAAATATCATGGCCTTGTCTTATCCTACCAATGCCATGTTCTTTCTCTCCTCCACTCCATTCTATTGTGGGGTATGAGGAACGATGTTCTCCTTCTTAATCTCCATTGATGAACAATACTCCAAGAAATCATTGAAGGTATACTCAACCCCATTTATGTCCTCAATAGTCGAATATTCCTTCCTTTATGGTTCTCTAGGAGAGTCTTGAACTCCCGAAACCACTTAAATTCCTCTGACTTGGCCTTGAAGAAATAGATCTAGGCCTTCTTGGAATAGTCATCAATGAAAGTGATGCAATAAATGTAGCCACTAAATGATTGGACATGTTAGAATAATCAACCCATAGTTAGCTACTTTAGACATTAATTAATCCATTTTTGTCTTATTTGCCTAGTTTCCATATTCCACCTTATGCAAGTTGTCCTCCACATGTCCAAAGTGGTCAAACTTGATAAAAATGAGGCATGGAGAGCTTGGGAAACCACTTGGAATCAATTCTTCTTTATTCCTGGCCTTCCTAGCGCATGTCTACTTTTTCTGCCTTATTCCCTGCTTTTGTTGAGTTTTAAGGCAATTGGGAAAGTTTGACTAGGTGAAGTTAACTTGTTTTTTGTCCTCATCATCCTCCACTCTTTTATCCTAATAAAAGCATGTATGAGTTGTCCTTCCATCACCTATTATCTTGCCTAATTGATTTTTCCAATTCATGAGCTCCTAGACAGATTTGGAAACTGCTTTATGCACCTATGGGGGATTTGCATAGATTTAGTAAGCCTGCTTTTTACCAAATTCAAATGGCATCCCAATGCATTCAAATATCTCATGTAATTATTTATTGTGGTAGAATATGACTTCACAGGGTTGGATATTGTACACTTATTCAATACAGATTAGTGTTCTGCTCCATATTCAGTCTCCTTTGTGTGTAATTTGTATGTGTAATTGGCAATTTTTGTGAGTGTAATTGTTCTAACACCTGGGTTCAATTTCCACATGGTATCAGAGCCTTTGTATATCAATTTATCTCCTTCCAATTTGTTATTGCAGGTTTGACATCATTGACTGGGAGCATTCTGCTGACTGAAGGGACAATTTCTGAGCTATGGATCAATCTCAGAAGATCATCTTGACTCCATTTAACTTCTTTGAATGGAAAGCAGAGATGGAGATACTATTGAGAGTGAAAGGCCTCTACAGATTGACTATGGCAACATAATCAAATCCTAATGTAGCTGCAGAGAAAATTAAATGGCACAACAGGAGGGATGAGGCCTATGGTCTCCTGTGTCTGAGCATATCCAGAGACCTCCTTTTCCATCTTGATGGATTAACATCACCAAATGAAGTATGGGAGAAGATTGTTGAGATTTTTGGTAAGACACATGAGATGAGGGGACATCAAATCGAAAATGAATTGATCTCCTTGAGTCCCAATAGCTTCGAATCCCTACAAGTCTACTTTTCCAAGTTCAAAGCCCTTGTTTTGTAGCTAAAACAGTGTGGAATTGAAAAGAAGGAGGAGAAACTGTTTTTGGCCATACTCTCAAAGCTTGGCCCTGACTATTCAGTGTTTGTATCGACCTTCCATGCCACAAAGTTGATAGATCAAGCCTGGAAAATGCCTAGCCTTGTAGATTTCATGGAATCTCTCACACAAGAACAAGATAAATTGGTGATGATGGGCACCATCAAACCTTCCAAAGACCAAGTTTTGGTTGCTGGAGATTTGAGGGTGGATTCAAAAGGAAAGAAGAAAGCTAAGAATCCACCTGAGCAAAAGAGAGACAAGAACAAGTCTCCAAAGGAGCCCCAAGGTTCCAAGAAGAACTTCCAAAAGAAGAAGAACAAAGGAGAAATGAGCAAGTGCGCATACTGTAGTAAGGGCATTCATCCTGAAAGCTCCTACATGAAGAAGAAAATTGACATGCTGACCCAACTCCTAGAGAAGAATGGCATCTCCCTTCCTGATAGCTCAAATAAGAGGGAAGGAGGATCAAATTCAGAAGACAGAGAGAGAGTTCATGCATTGGTTGCTGGCACATCAAGCTCACCTAGTTTCATCATTTATTCTGGAGCTTCAAGACATATGGTTTCATCCAAGGAGGAATTCACCTCACTTGACATGTCAAAAGGTCCACCAATAGTACTAAAAGATGACTCTCTCACTGAAAGTTTGGGCAAAGGGAGGATTGATCTTGATCATGATAAGTTCAGCAATGTATTGTATGTTCCAAGTCTTGCCTCTAACCTCTTATTAGTGTATCAGATGACCCACACAGGGTCTCCAAATAAGGTCATATTCTCCCATGATGAAGTTCATATCACAGAGATCTCAAGTGGTAAAGTCATTGCAAAAGGAGTTGCAAATCACACTTCGAAGGTATACATGTTCTCACACTTCCTACTTTACTCAAACCCCTCTACTCTTTTGATTCATGCTAATGAGGCAAGCAAGCTTTGGCATGAGATATTTGGCCATCTTTGTTAGAATAATCCTTCGGGATTATTGTAAATAAATAATTAATAGGAATTTGATTAGATAGGAAGCCAAACAGGCTGAGCGGAAGGTGAAACCCAACCGCCATGTACTTTGTATAAATACAGGCATTTGCATTGGAAATGAATATAGAATCGGGAGTTATTACCAACAAGTGGTATCAAAGACTGGCTGCCTGCCTGCCTGTAACGGCATATAATGTTTTCAGAGAATTAAAGGGTCAAGTGGAAGTTCCAAATTCCTCCACGTGCAAAACGAGTTGAGATTTAGTGGTTTCCGAGGGAATTCCTTTGTTTGTTTAGGTATCAGCTTTTTCTCTATTTCTCTATGTCTCCATTCTTTATCCTAACCCATTGCCTTCAAGGAAATTCCGGGTGCCTTTCTTTCCTGTAAAAGGCTTGCGTTCTGGAAGCATGCCTGCCAGTGTTATTTGACTAGCAAAGTTTTTTTTGTGAGCTCGCGTTCTGGAAGCATGGCATGCCTGCGTGAGTCGACAACACAGTCTCTTCACAACATAATGTATGCTGAGATACATTGAAGACAAGCGTGGAGATATATGCTGTTGCTGGTGTATTAGAGAAGAGAGCCTGCGTGTATTAGAGAGCCTGCAATTTTGAACTGCCTGTAGAGGCATTGAAGACTGATATATTATATATATTACCTACAAAATATTGTGACTGATATGTTGCTAACTGATATATATAATAGCTGCGTTGGAAATATTGCTACCAGCGTGAAGACTAGCCGTGGAGTTGTGATTGTATGCTGTGTTGAAGAGAGAACGTTGCAAGTTCTAGAGACTGCCAGACTGCCTGCGTTGGAGGTTGAAGACTGATATTGCATTGAAGACTGATATTTTGATATGCTGGAGAAATAATATATGCATTGAGTATATATTATTTTGATGTGCTGGAGAAGAGTGCTGCGACCTCATTTATGCCCTAATTTCTATGTGTTTTATGTGCTGTGTGTAGTATGAGCATGAATGAATGCTGCCTGAATGGTGTGCTACGTGTAGTATAAGCCTGCATGTAGTATGAGCCTGTGTTAATACATTTTTGCCAAAGATTGTCTACAGCAGATTTCCCTTCATCTATTTTCAATTCTTATCAGGAATTTTGTGTGATAGACAATCTCAGATATAAATTTTCAATTGAAGACTGACTGATAGATTGAAGAATTTGTTATATTGCTTGGTGAAAGTGCATAAACCCTATTTTTGACCTAATTCCTTACATTGAGTAACTGAGACCTCTGGCGCCGAATGTCTGAAGAAACATGACCTTCTGTTGAAGTATATATGTTGTAGCTTCCCTTCTCTGACTGCGTGGAGGATCAGCTGGGAATTTGAAGGGTCGAATTACTGCAAAAATGCTGGTGTTTTTGTAATTATTATGCCATTTTTACAATATTGCTGCAAACATCCACTTGAAGACTGAAGTTGTGATCACATTCTACATGAAACAAGATTGCTGAGACTGCCCATCATGTTGACTGCATAAAATTTTGAAGAGCTGAGATAATTGTTGACTGTTGGTTGTAATATTTTCTCTGTCATTGTATCATCTTTAAAACCTGAAGTTGAGATTGTAAATCACCTTGGCAGAGACTGTAGACCTGCAAGGTTCTTATTTTTTTCTATTTCTCTTTGTCATATCAAGTTCATTATTGTAAATTACACTAATAGTTGTAAAGATGCTCTCTTTGGCATCTAGTATTGGTGCTGCCCTAGCTGGTGAAGACCAATCCAAAGACCCTTCCAAGGGAGATTGCAGCAATGAGAGAGGACAAGGAAGAAGAAATTTCAGAGGCAGAGGGGGCAGAAGCAAAAGATCAGACTTGCGGTGCAAGCGTTGCGGAAAGACTGGGCACACATCAGATCAGTGTTGGGCTTCATGGGACTCAATCAAAGATAAGCATAACCAGAAGACAGATGACCAAGATGCTAGTAAATTTTCTGATTCTTGTATTGTTGCACATTGTAATCTTGGATTTAATGAAATGAATTCTCTCTCATCTTATAAAGATTGTTGGCTGCTTGATACTGGTGCAACATCACACATGACATTTAGAAAAGATTGTTTTGAAGAACTGAATGAATCAATAGATGGCATAGTTTACTTTGCATATAATTCTAGTATTAAACCAAAGGGAATGGGCACCATTCGACTGAAGATGCCTGGATTCCCTGATTTCTTGTTGAAGAACGTTCTCTATCTTCCAGAGTTGCAGAGAAGCCTGGTGTCCTTGGTGGAGATTCGACAGCAAGGCCATTCCATCCACATGTTTGATGGAATCGTTGAAATAAGAAAGTCCTCTGACAACCAAGTCATCATGACTGGATACGAAGATGGAAAGCTGCTGAAGATCAAGGGTTCATCCGCAAGATTTCAGAACTATGCCTACCTCTCTTAGCATGGAGAAGGTAATATTTCATCTAGCTCATTGTGGCATGCAAGATTTGGTCATCTAAATTATAACAGTCTTCATTTGTTGAGAAAGAATGGTGTATTTGGCTTTCCCACCATTCCTAAAGAAAAGAATAAATGTGATGCATGTATTTTAGGGAAACATAGTAAGCTACCATTCCATGAATCTAATTTCAGAGCAAGTAGAAAATTAGAGTTAGTACATTCTGATTTGTGTGGCCCAATGCCAACTCCTTCAGCAAATGGGAACAAGTATTTTATGACATTTGTTGATGACTACTCAAGAATGTGCTGGGCATACTGTTTAAAGACAAAATCAGAAGCATTTCAAACATTTAAAGACTTTCATGCATTGATTGAAAAACAAGCACAATCAAAAATTGGTACACTTCGTACTGATAATGGAAAAGAATACACCTCAAATGATTTTGAAGCTTATCTTCGCCAACATGGAATTGCACATCAGACTACTGTTCCCTACAATCCTCAACAAAATGGTGTAGCAGAGAGAATGAATAGAACCATAATGAATATGGTTCACTCAATGATGTTTTTCAAAAATGTAAAACTAATGTTTTGGGGTGATGCAGTAAAATGTGCAGCATATTTGAGAAATAGAAGTCCATCAAATGCACTTGATAAGAAGACTCCACATGAAATGTGGTTTGGCCATCTCCCTTCAGTCAGGCATCTCAGAGTTTTTGGTTCCACCTGTTATGCCTTGATTCCGAAGGAACAAAGAAACAAGCTTGGTGCTCAAAGCAGAAAGTGCATTTTCCTGGGGTACGAAGAATACTCCAAGGCATACCGGTTGTATGATGAGGTAAACAAGAAATTTGTTATTTCCAGAGATGA
>LPNX010826023.1:954932-980060 GCA_001517045.1 Pseudotsuga menziesii | reverse complement strand
TAAGATACTTGAAGGGGACTCAAGACGTGGGACTCAAGTACTCTAAAGTGGATGAATTCAAACTTATTGGGTACTCAGACTCAGACTTTGATGGCGATAAGGATACAGGAGTATCAACTTCTGGATACACTATGAGTCTTGGATCAGCAGCTGTTTCATGGAGATCTCACAAACAGTCAGTTCCAGCAGATTCAACAACATAAGAAGAATATGTGGCTGCGGCTGAAGCAACGAAAGAAATAGTATGGCTCAGGAAGATACTTGAATATTTGCAAGAAAAACAAGAGAACTCCACTCCATTGTTGGTCGACAATACTTCTGCAATCAAGCTGGCAAAGAATCCTAGATTCCATGATCGAACCAAACACATCAACACAAAGTATCATTTGATTCGACATCATGTAGAGGCCAAGACAGTCCATCTTCAACATTGTTCCACAAATGATCAAGTTGCAGCCATCTTCACCAAAGCGCTTGGACGAGAAAAGTTTGAAAGATTCAGAAACATGCTCGGACTTACGAACACCCCTTCGGATTAAGAGGGGGATTGTTAGAATAATCCTTTGAGATTATTGTAAATAAATAATTAATAGGAATTTAATTAGATAGGAAGCCAAACAGGCTGAGCGGAAGGTGAAACCCAACCGCCATGTACTTTGTATAAATACAGGCATTTGCATTGGAAATGAATATAGAATCGGGAGTTATTACCAACAATCTTAACTATAAGTTTCTTTATGATCTTAGTGAAAAAGAAATGTTCATAGGGTTACCAAATATTAAGTTTTCCAAAGGAGTCTGTCAAGGTTGCATCTTAGGAAAACACCCAGAGCATAAATTTGAGAAAGCTAGTCATGAGAGAACCTCTACACCTCTTGAGTTGATCCACAGTGATGTTGCTGGCCCATTTCCTCATATTTCAATGAGTCAGGCCAAATATTCATTGACATTCATAGATTACTTTTCCAGGTACTGCTGGGTTTACTTCTTGAAACACAAGTTTGAAGTTTTTGGCCTCTTCAAAGTCTTTAAGGCTTTGGTTGAAAACCAGTCTGGGAGGAAACTCAAGGTCCTCAGATCTGACAATGTTGGTGAGCATGTCAAGTCTGATTTCATTCAATATTGTGTAGATGTAGGTATTCAGATGCATCATTCTATCCCTTACACACCACAACAAAATGGTGTTGCTGAGAGGAAGAACAAATCACTGAAAGAGATGGCAACCTACATGATGGAGGCTAAGACTTTTCCACCAAATTTTTGGACCGAAGCTATAAAATGTGCAGCCTATATCCAGAATAGGGTACCTCATAAACAGCTTGATGGTATGACTCCTTTCGAAGCATGGAGTGGGCACAATCCAGATGCGACCCATTTCAGGATTTTTGGCTCAAGGGCTTGGGCTAGAATTCCAATAGAAAAGAGGAAGGCTTTGCAGCCCCAAAGCCAAGAGTGTCTATTTGTTGGGTACTCTGAAGATTCAAAAGGATAAAATCTGATCAATTTGAGCACAAACAAATCCTTCATTGAAAGGAGTGTTCAGTTCCAAGAAGAGCCTTTAGCAGCAGTGGAAGTTGGAGAATCCTCTTCACCACTAGAACCATTGAAAGTAAGTGAAGAGATAGTTGAGGTTGCTGATTCTGATATGTCTAATAATGATTATTTAATTGCAGATCCTAACATTCCTACAAGACCAAAATGTGCAGCAAAAACCATTCATGCAGCTGGAGAACTAGATGGAAATCCTAGTGATCCTAGGAGGACTAGATCTCAGTTTGAGAGTGCTCTGTGTATGAAAGATCCCTTCTTTGCAGAGAAATGATATCTGATGGTTGAATCAGAACCACAGACATATCAATATGCAGCACATGATCCCATATGGTAAACAGCCATGAAAGGAGAGTTCAGCTCACTCCAGAAGAACAACACTTGGGAGCTAATTGATCTTCCCCCAGGGAGGAAGCTAGTTCAATGTAAGTGGGTTTACAAAACCAAGTTTGCTGATGATGGTTCAAGTTTGAAATATAAGGCAATATTGGTATCCAAGGGCCACTCACAGGTACATGACATAGACTACAATGAGACCTTTGCACCAGTGGCAAATATGGACTCCATCAGGCTAGCCTTAGCCATTGCAGCTTCGAAGCAGTGGGAGGTACATCACGTGGATGTGAAGTGTGCTTTCCTGAATGGAGATCTTACTAAATATATTTACATGAAGCATCCTCAATGATTTTCTACTAATCCATCTCTTGTGTGTAGGCTAAAGAAATCATTGTATGGGCTTAAGCAAGCCCCTAGGGCTTGGTATGCCAAGATTGATGGCTTTCTTCTATCATTGAATTTTGTTCGATGCAAATCAGATCCTAATGTTTATTTGAAGCTGATTCATGGTTCTTTGATGATTATTGTCTTGTATGTATATGACCTTCTCATTACAGGAAGCTCAAAGGATGAAATTTCCTCCTTGAAGGATGCAATGAACCATGCATTTTCAATGACAGATTTGGGGTTATTGAGCCAGTTCTTGGGTCTTGAGATTGCTCAAACCAAACATGGAATAAAAGTACATCAGTCCAATTATGCTTTGGATTTTCTAAACAAGTTCAACATGAAGGATTGCAAGCCAAGCAAGACTCCCTTCCTTTAAGGAGTTAAGCTTGAAGAAGCAGATTCTTCACCTATGGTAAACAATACACTGTACAGGCAACTGATTGGGTGTTTGTTGTACCTTACACATACTCGACCTGATCTTTCTTATGTAGTAAGTGTGGCTTCAAGATACATGGATCAGCCTCATGAGATCCATTGGAGAGCAGCCAAAATTATCCTTAACTTTGTTCAGGGAACAAGGACTCATGGGATCTTCTACAAAGCTAAATCTGATCTTGATTTGATTGGGTTTACTGACAGTGATTGGGTAGGTGAAAACACAGATCGAAAGTCAACATCAGGATATGTGTTTATGCTTTTTGAAAGACCAATCAGATGGTCAAGCAAGAAACGGAGTGCCATTGCACTCTCATCTACAGAAGCATAGTACAGAGGAGTTGTAAATGCAGCAACTCAATGTTTATGGTTGCAGGGGTTACTTGGTGAGTGTGGATTCAAATCAAAATACTCACCTACTATCTATTGTGATAATCAAAGTACCATTTGAATCTGCAATGATCTAGTTCAAAGACAGAGAACTAAACACATTGAGATCCATATGCACTACATCAGAAAGCTTGTGCATGATGGCACCATTCAGCTACTCTTATGTTCATCTTCAGAACAAGTAGCAAATATCTTCCACCAAAGTTTTTTGTGAGAAGACATTCAGCAATCTCAAATCACTACTGGGGATTGCTGATCATGCTGTGAAGCATGATTGATGACAAGATTTTCAAATTTTGTTTTACTGTTCATGTTTAAGGGAGGATTTTTCCCACTGGTTTTTTGCCTCTTTCCTTGGTTAAATGGACATGCAGTATGTAAAGGGTGACTAAGCCTTGTTGCTAGGCCCTATAATTTTCTGATACTTTACTCATAAGCCAGGCTTAAGGGGGGGTGTTAGAATAATCAACCCATAGTTAGCTACCTTAGACATTAATTAATCCATTTTTGTCTTATTTGCCTAGTTTCCATATTCCACCTTATTCATGTTGTCCTCCACATGTCCAAAGTGGTCAAACTTGCTAAAACTGAGTCATGGAGTGCTTGGGAAACCACTTGGAATCAATTCTACTTTATTCCTGGCCTTCCTAGTGCATGTCTGCTTTTTCTGCTTTATTTCCTACTTTTGCTGAGTTTTAAGGCAATTGGGAAAGTTTGACTAGGTGAAGTTAACTTGTTTTTTGTCCTCATCATCCTCCACTTTTTTCTCCTAATAAAAGCATGTATGAGTTGTCCTTCCATTACCTATTATCTTTCCTAATTTATTTTTCCAATTCATGAGCTCCTAGACAGATTTGGAAACTGCTTTATGCACCTATGGGGGATTTGCTTAGATTTAGTAAGCTTGCTTTTGACCAAATTCGAATGGCATCCCAATGCATTCGAATCTCTCATGTAATTATTTATTGTGGAAGCCTATGACTTCATAGGGTTGGCTATTGTACACTTATTCAATACAGATTAGTGTTCTACTCCATATTCAGTCTCCTTTGTGTGTAATTGGCAATTTTTGTGAGTGTAATTGTTCTAACACCTAGGTTCAATTTCCATAGGACACTCATGGGTATGAAAAAATATAAATGCACTAATTCCAATATTACCTTATAATTATGCTCACTCTATGGGAAAGGATTCATGATGTTCTTCCCCAGCACAAAACCATTGCAGTTGTTATGATTCTCCTCCTATACCAGAGGAAATCCAATGACTTCCTATCTCAAATTCCTCATTTCTCCATGGTGTAAGTGTGCCATCCTCCTATGCCATAACTTACCCTGAGTGTTGTTGCTACTGACTAGAGCCTCTGTAGACTCGATTTGTATTCTGTACACCTTCCTGCTTTGGATCCCAATCACACGATCCAAACTCCTAGCTGACCCCTTGGTCCTGATATACACCTTATGATCTCAAAAATTCTCCTTAAATCCCTTGTCCTCTAGGCTGTAAATGAATATGAGGTTCTTGGTCAACCCCAGAACATACAATACGCCAGCAAAACTGAGGGGTTTTCCAAACTCCCTCTAAAACGAAATAGTACCAAATCCATATTCCTGATATTGTGCATCATCACCAAAATCAGTGTGGATATTTAATCCACCCTCCTGCAATATCTTGAAGAACATTTTTTTCCTTTCATATGACAAGATTCTCCTTTGTCTATGTACCAAACATTGTTTCCTACGGTGCTTTCCATGCAAGCTATCAAACAAAAGTATTTATCGAAGTTTTTGCTAAACTCCTCCACCTCTGTAGAACCTTCCATCTGGGTTTTGTTCTTCTTCTTCCTGTCGGGTCACTAGGAGGAAAAGAGTCCTTTCTTGTGGAAGATAAAAAATTTGACTTTGTACATTTCAATGTCTTCTTACCACCCTTCTTTTTATTTTCTTTACCTGTTCTTTTCCCTGCTAGGGATAGAGATTCTGCATCCATAAGTTGTGGGGAACTTCTAGATGAACCTGAACCTTGACCCATACAGGTCTCCTCCTACAAAAAATCATCCCATAGTCTCTTCCAGTCAAGGATCTTCTCCCTAGACACCACACAGTTTAAAAAGGTGTCCCATAGCTTAGAAAATCCATTGAGAGCTATTCAAACTAACTCCTCATCCTTAGTCTTAGAGACAACTGCTCCAAGATCCTCTCTGATCTATGTGATCAATGTTATATAAGGAACCACTCCTTCACCCTTGACCATCTTGGTACTGTGTACCCTCTCCTACAACACCATCTTATAATTTTTTTCTTTCTATGGTAAAGTACTTCCAAATCCTTCCACATTTATAATCTAATCTTGTTCCCAAAAAGGTGAGGGACTATGTGGTCCTTCACCCAATCTAAGATGATCAACATATCTCCAAAATCTAACTTCTTCCACCTTTCCAACTATGTCTGATCTGTGGGAATAACCTTCGTGGGTTCAATATGCTCCTCTCCATCACTGACATCCAGGACCTCCTAATTATCCTTTCTTTACAAGAAGGAAATTTTTGAGCCTCGTGGAGTCTATCCTCAACTCTCAATTGTATTGCCATAGTGAAGTGTACCTGTCAAAACCTATAGTTGAACTCTAGTTTTTTTCTTCAATAGATATGCCCCTAATCTATCAATACTGCTATAGTTTCTTAGCTTTAGCTCAATAGAACTCTAATACCATGTAAATTTCCTTAAAATTGAGACTTGAGCTACACAATATATTTCAATTTTTGTTGATAACCACACATGAGTTTCTTTACTAGTAATGCATTGGAAAATAAATACCGAGAAACATCTAACAATAATCACATCAATATAGAGACTGTATTTTTAGGTATGGAAACCCCCAGAGATGGGACAGCCAGTGCAATAGTCAGATAATAAATTTTATACAATGATATAGAACAATCACAATCCAACAGATCAATTCACCCAAACTGGAAAAATAGAACCTCTATAAATCACCAATAAAACCCATCAAATTAGTATGGCCTCCCTACACACTTTTACAACCCTTTGCATCATCATTATGACCCTTTGCGTTAGCAGTACGACCCTCTATGTTAGCAGTACAACCCTTTGCATCAGCAGTACGGAATCTGTATGGTCCCGCGTTAGTGGTACAAAATCCGCATGGTTTTTGTACGACCTATTCCGGATGTGTACGACCTCTCTCTCGACGATCTCATACAACTCTGTTCTCTACCTGATTAGTCGACAAATCCTCCATATGAGTGCTCCTTTGTATTCTCTACAAACTTCTTCCTCCAACATCCCTATTTGTCTGTGTGTGTGCCCTCTCCACCATATATTCTCTTAACTCAATGGCCAAGCAAAAACCCTAACCCTCACTATGGATCAATGGATGAGATATTATGATGATATAAATGGCCAAGATTAAATTAGACATCACTTAAATTATTTTCACTTTCACTTTATAAAAATGACTCTATCAAGTCAATTAATAATTAGATCACTTAATGTACTTTCCTAATTCTAAACTTAGGAAAATCACATTAATACATCTAGATTCTTGATTATGTCTTTTAGTATGCAAGGACACATGCAATGATAGAATACCTTCCTTGTTGTCACTTTCTAACATCGAGTTCATAATATGTATATTTAAACACTCAAGGATTGACAAAGTAAGTAGATGTTCATTAATATTTATTTCAATAATTGTTGTATGTTATTATTGTTGGCCGTGCATAAATAATAAAAAGAAAATACATAAGTGATACATCATGATTGTGCAAAAGGGAATGTTTGTATTATATTCAAAATTATGATTAAAAAAGTGTGGAGCTTCGAACCTCGTATTAAATCAGGCCACTATTGGGCACCAAAACATAAAATTGAAGTAAAACTAAAGATGACTGAAGTTGGATCACGAATGCAATTCGAGGTTGACGTAATTGACATAATTGGAAGGAAGAGGTCAAAGATGCAAAGTAGGATCTACAAGATCAGGAAAATACAACAAAGAAAGAATATTTTTTGTTGAAGCTGATTGATTGGGTTCAACCCCAATATTACTTAAAATTTCAAATGTGTGTAGTTGTTATTGTTCCAATATTTCCACCCNAAAATACAACAAAGAAAGAATATTTTTTGTTGAAGCTGATTGATTGGGTTCAACCCCAATATTACTTAAAATTTCAAATGTGTGTAGTTGTTATTGTTCCAATATTTCCCCCCGCCTACACAGACTAGACAATGTCTTGGAATTAGTTCGACTGAAATAGGATTTTTCACACCAATGAAAGAAATTAGACTCCTTCACTTGATTCTTCCAAATTTTGAGGTCCATTTGCAGTCATTTAAGGTCTACTTTATATGAGTGAAAAATTGTTCGAATACTGTCAAGAGAGTTGTTCAGGCGCTAAAAATAGGCCATTGTGATAAGAAAAGTATGCATAATTGAAAATCCAAACACAAATGACAGGATAAGCTTGACAGTCTAAAAACCAAGGTGGTGAACATAATGAGAATTACTTTGAAATTTATAGAGTAATGGAGAATTTGTTCATGCGCTTGAACATAAATTTAAGGGACGGTCGAAAGCCGATGGATTCATGCATTGTACAACCCAAGGAAGAGCATGTTAAGTTAAATAAAATGCACAAGAAAAAAGGTGCTAGAGAGGAATGATGTTGGGATAAATACGACAATACGAATGCACCATGTGGACAACACTTTGGGAACATTAATCGACACATGCACATGAAAGACTGTAAATACATGTGAATTTATTGCATGAAGTAAAAACTACTCTTATATACAATATATAGTCAAGACAAGTAACTTAATCCATAAGGATACACAAAGACAGTTCACTACACATGACGCCAACATAAAGTTATCTATGACATGGGAAGCACTAATATAGGGGGAGACAACAATGTAAAAGGTCCCTTTTCCATTTATGTCAAAGGGGGGAAGAATACAAAAATATGAGTGAGAGATAAGTTGAATGAAGTACATCATTAGTATGAAGAAGATCCCAATGAAAGGGGGAGCATTGATAAGGGGAGCCTAATTATGTTGACATCAATGAAAAAGGAGGATATTGTTGAATATATGTTATCATTGATGTCAAAGGCCAAATATCAAAGAATTAAGTTGAATATATGGACAAGTTGAAAGATGAAAAAGATAAATCGCAAGTGTCAAAAGATCAAAAGATGGAACATAATGTTCATGTCAAATATCAAGGATGGTTCAACTTGATAGACAAGACAAGTTGAATATATGGACAACTTGAAAGATGGAAAAGATAGATCAAAAGTATTAGAAGATCAAAAGATGGACTAGAAATCAAATCCTAAGACATCCAAGGACCATCATGACATTGGTCGCATTTGTGCACATACTTATGTTCATAAAAGAATAATTGTAAATAACCATAAGTATGAGACTTGTGAATTAAGAAAACCGTGTGTGCAAAATTCCCACAAGTTAGTGGCATATGTGCATTTTCAATTACAAATATTAATTAAAAATGTGGTACGCTGACGTAAACATTAAACTTGTTGGAGACGCAATCTAGGAGGATGATATCAGAAGCAAACTGACTTTACAAGCGGACACATCTCTTGATTCAATAATTTTATAAATAGACAAGAGATCATCGTTGTGAAGTAAGCTTGTGGAAGATGAATATCTAACTATTTGACAAGCTTCCAAGTCTTCGTTTTTTGAGGTATCAATGGCTCATTGATCATTGATGAATATTAATTTGGATCGGATCCACAATCCAAGATGAGCATCATTGGTGGATTAGATACCCAAAGTATGGATATTCAAACAATAAGTATAAATGTGCAAATCACTGTTATATTCACATATCATATTTTGAAAAAAGTTCTGAAGTGAAAGATGTAGACGTATTTTAAAGAAAGTTATGACGTGGAAAGATACATACATACATTGCAGAAAGGTATGACTTGAACAAGCATAGATGTAATTTGAGTATAAATATGCAAATCTAAATTTCTTGGGAAACTGGCTGACACATATACACATACATTGATTATAAGAATTTAGTATTTGTGGATTTTAAAGGAAGAAAATGTATCGAATTGCAAGGATCAGGGGGCTTAAGCCTCCTTCTAGTGGGTGTTAGAGACCTATTAGGGTGTAGCATCATCCTTTCTGTGGATGTAGATAAAATTCAAGGGACCACATTCTCCTTCTAGTGGGTATTGGAGAACAAAAGGAAGTTGTAACTTCCACAGCCAAAGTGTGAAATCTTTCTTTGATCGAAGATTGAATATGTAATTTGCAGTTTGCATGACCATACAGATAATTGTTTTGGTCATTTCCTAGATGTTGGAAGTTGAATATTACGTAGAATGAAGTTTTTGCAGGTTGGTTCTAACAGGACTCAAGTTGTACTTAAGATTTAGTGAAAATATGAATGAGTGGGTGATCATGATCAGAGACTGAAATATCTCATTGATGTAACATTTCATATATATATATATATATATATATATATATATATATTCTCATATATCTGTGTGAAGTTCTGTTTATTGGTGTCATTGTTCTAAAATTGAAAATCTGCATATTTTGGACATATTTGTGCAATTACCGATTCACCCCCCCCCCCCACACTCTCAGTAATAAAATTAATACCAACAAGATCTTCCTTGAAGTAGGTGTTGGTAAAACTTCTCAAGGAGACAAGATGAGGCAAGGAAGAGAGAGTTGTAGCTTCCTTCCAGCTGCAACTATCAAAACTTAGGGAGTGTGTGCAGCTTCCTTCAAGTAGTAGTTGGTAAAACAATTAGGGGGGTGGAGGCTCCTTCTAGTCAAAGTTGGTAAATATAGCTTGGGATTGGGTGCTTCCATTCAGTGGTAGCTAAAAAAAATTAGAGATTACAATATTCCATGAGTTGGTGCCTGATTTCTATGAGTCACAGTTTACACAGCAAGATAGACATTTGTTAGGTTGGTTCCTAATGTTCATGAGTTGGTTCTCACGTAGATTGAGGCCATTACAAGTTGGTTCCTGTACCAGGATATTGTTACTTGTGCATCAAATTGGAACTTGAAATGCATTGGTGCTCATGTTTGGATATTGTACTCTCCCACTTATGTACTAATTCATTTTATCTATGGATATGCATATAATTATTCTTTAGTCTTTGTGCGCAATTGTGTTTGTTTCAACTTAAAAGTTTTAAGTGGTGAAAATCCTTTAGTTGTGAAATAATTTGATATTTACGCTTTATATTGATTCACCCCCCCCGGTATAAGATAAATCCAACAATGGGTATCATATCTAGGTTTCTTCAGTTACAGATTATCATCTGGGAGATATATCAAACACAGATATGGACAAAAAAGAAGGATCGTCTCCCAAAATAGCACCTAGGTTTGATGGCTCAAACTATAAATTTTTGAAGATACAAATGGAGGTCTATTTGTAATCTCTCAATATGGATATTTTAAAATCAGTAGAGAATGGATAAGAATTTCCAAAAGCAACTTCAGCTAAATCAGAGGAAACTGATGAAAATGAACAGCTGAATCAAAGGAAACTGATCATGAAAATGAGCACACAGTTTATAGAACTGCTCCAGTCAACCCAGAAAATAGAATACAGTATGAGTGGAATGAAAAAATGAAGAATGCAATACTCTATGGGCTCACTAATGTTGAATTCATTAAATTCATGCAATGCATTACAACAAAAGAGCTATAGGACAAACTAAAGAGAATTCATCAAGGGGATGAAAAGGTCAAAAAGGGAAATCTACAAACCTTCTCAGCGTACTTTGAAACATTAAAGATGAAAGAAGAGAAATACATTGAAACATATTTTCTCAGAGTAGATGAAATAGTGAATTCCATACAGGGACTTAGAGAAACGACTGAAAATACTCAATTGTACAAAAAATATTGAGAACCTTTCCTTCACAGTTTAACTCAAAGGTATAATTCTTAGAATATAGATATAACTTTGACAAAATGACAAAATATGAGTTGCATGGAATTCTCGCAGCCTATGAGATGAGGACTGAACCAAAAAATGTCCCCAAAAAGGAAGCAACATTTAAGGCCACAGGGAAGCTCCAAAAAAACTAGAATGAGTGTAAGAACCTATATAACATGTCTGATGAATAAGAATCTAATTTTGTGAGAATTTTGTTGATGTTTAAGAAAAATCAGAGAATCTTGAGCTTTAAAACTTTTATCAAACAATTTAAGCACATATGTATCTCGTAAATTGACCACATATGAATATATAATTCACATGTGAAAATCATAAATATATCAGACACATGTAAATATCACAAATATATCAACCCCAAATAAATCTCATAAATATATCAGCCACATAAATCAGCTCTATAAATCACCCATATAAATCAATCAACCATGAAAGACAAGATATACCTTCCAAACATGGAGGATGAAAAACCAAGCAGTTCTTTGAGTGTGATAGATATATTTGTAGTGAATGGTTTACAATACATAAGCAGATTTCTCGATAAGATATATCACCTCAGAAGTAGAGAAGAGATATCCAATGCAACCTTACAAAAACAAGTGTAGTAATTATGTTGAACTTGTCATATTCTTAGCATATTAATAACAAGATAAAAAAACCTAGCATGCAGAAGGTAGTGCATAGGACACTTAGTAGGCATACTAAGAGCACCACATAGCACATTCACAAGGAGGATCTAACTAGAACTCCCTCCATGAAAACATTAGCGCCCTTCCTTTCCTTAATTAGCTTTAACTGAATGTTCACTATCTTCAAGTGAAAGTGAACTGACTTGAATTGAATGTTAACTGTCTTGAAATGAATGTTAACTAACTTGAACTGAATGTTAACTTACATGAAATGAATGTTAACTGACGTTAACTAAATGTTAACTTACTTAAACTAAATCATAATTGACTTGAACTGAACGTTAACTGACATGAAATGAATGTTAACTTACTTGAACTGAATGATAACTTACTTGAACTGAATGTTAACTAACTTGAAATCAACATTTAACTCACTATTGATCAATGAGTTAACATGCTAACTTAAGTGTCATTAGTGTTTCACTCTTAGTTCCATCCATGCACAATATTTATTACTGACTTTTGCATGGATCTCTCTAGTTAACTGATGCATTCTGATTGATGAACATTAATCTCTTCTTTACTTAACTGATTACATTCATTAATAGTTCAATTGATGCTTTGACAGAGGCACTGATTGAGGAATTCATATTTTACTGAAGCTTTATAACTTGATTTTACTCTAACATTTGTATGGGCAATTCAAATTCTCTTTCTTTATGTTTTATCTCATTATAATTAATTAATTAATGCATGTTCCATATGTGTACTAATTATTTATCCATATTATCATATCATACTCAGAAGAATTATTAAATACATATTGACGATCAAATATATTACCTCAGGACATATAGTCATATGCTAAAGTAATTCAGTCTAGGGGTAGAAAATCCTAAGGGAGGATTATAACACTCAGTGACCATGACTAGCAATATATCTCATAGTATAACCACCTCAACAAATGGAGGTCCGTAGTATTGATACAACAAAATACTTCGATCTTGATACAACATAGGATCATCTCCACAATTGGAGATCCATTCTCATAGGGTACCTTCTACGAGAATACTTGATCTGATATTACTTACAAGTCTAGTCTTGATATTACTCACAAGCTTTACAATACAACAACGCCACCTCAATCATATGATGATACATAGGACTTGATATGAATCACAAGTATGACCTTATATTAATCACAATTTTGGAGAATGACTCCTAATTTTGTACAATCAACACTCCCTCTCAATGATGGAGACATTCTCTGCTTCACCAGAAATTTCTTGTCATGCCAAGCTTATCTCAGAAGTATCTCAACTTCAATTTTTACAATGGCTTGTTCACAAATTTGCAATCTTCTTATCCGTAGCTATGTACTGAAATTTTATTTTTCCATGACCATGACTTAGATGAAGTACAACTTTATCTCAATGTGTTCTATAATAACACACATGATTTTTCATAAAAAATCACTATTAACACCTAATAACTGTAATCTTCAAGTCTTTCACCCTAGTACGTAGAATCCCAAGATACTCTACTCCTCAACAAGTAGTACTATCCGCAAAATACATTTATCTTATGTATTACTAACCCAAATACACATAGCCAATCCCAAGATATATAATAGGTCTACTATGTATCAAAATACAATAAATAACCTATTATAATGTACCTCAAAGGTACTCAAACATATGCTTATCCACAAGCATAAAAATACAACAGGTTTTCTAGGTACTTTAAGAGACCAACTAACTACTTATTCAAAGTAGCATCATCTGAATCCAATCTAGAATGGAATTTATCTAAACTAGAAATTATGTATTTCATATACATCATAAACAACACATTAAATGTGTAATTGTCATGCATATTTTCTTTTAATTTTCAACATTTGTTGAATTCAAGAATATTCCACCATATAAAGAAGTTCTTAGTGATATTTCCATTCTCTATGATGTTCTTCAAGGAATGATATATTTCATAGTGATCTCATATCATAGTACCCCAGGTAGCCAACTATATGGATATCTAACCTCTCCAAGAGGTTTTAACTGTTCTATGACAATTCAGAATATAAGTCTTCTTTAGGATCCAATAGTCTCTAAGACTTTGCAATATCTCTTATCATGTGTATTTTCTCCATGAGATATCACAACACATGGATTCCTAAGTCATGTACCATGACTAACTAATTAGTTTGGGCATTTTTAACTCTTGTTTCTTGTGAAGCTACATCAATACTCTCTCTTAAACTAGAGTATTTTATACTATACCAAGATTGTTCTATACATAGGCATAGTAAATATGCTAGAAATACTTCTCATCCATGGATATGAATAGGAGTTACACAACTCATTTTTGCACCATGTCTTCGATAGAACTAAATATGAAACTTGTAAAGCTTTACTACCTTACAATATGCTCTATGTGGAGCAACAAATTTGATGTGATCTTTCTCGATCATTGTACTAGTAAGAATCCATATGTCTGTGAAACTTACTTTCACTAATTGAGACATGTCTAAATCCACATACTATTGTACCAAGTAGCTAACACAACACATGTTTTTTTGTAGATGTTTATGTACTGACTGTAAAACATATAACTAATCCTAGGACATGTATAAATATATCTAACATCTATGAGATCCTACAAATATGAAGAAGAACCATATTTAACTTCAGGTGTGTGGTCATGGACTTATAGTATAATGTTCTTGAATCCTTTCAAGAACTCTACTAAACATTTTCCTCAATCAGAAGAAAATATTGATATAAAGACTATTTCAAATATAAACTTTAAGAATCATCCAAGATTCATACATATATATTCCTTGTGAATATGTGTACCATACATGGTTTCTACATAGCAGGAGGTTAATTTAACTAGTTCCACTAGTTTTTCCAGGAGATAGCAAATCTAGATTCTCCCTCGCAACATCTAGGAGGTGGGAATCATAAATTTGAGTACTCCATCAAAGTGACCCATACTCCTTTATATCTAACACATATATGAATGTAATTAATATAAATACATTATGTTCAGGATTCTTTACATTTCTCATAATAGAATTAGGAATTCTATTGTGTCTTATTCCTAAGAAACATAGGAACCTCTCGATCTACTCTTTTTCACACCAGTACATATGGCTCAAAATTTCCATGAAATATTGCCACAAATAAGTTAAAATCAAAATTTTCATGGATAAAAAGATAAAAATTATGAAAAAAATTGTTTTGGCCCTTGATAATCATTGCTATAGTGACAAAAATAACATTTTGTCACTATAGCGACAAATGTCCATGGAAATAGTGACGAAATCACAAATTTCATTGCAATAACGACGATAAACTTAACATCAACATAAACGGTCATCACAGTAATGATCATTTCCTTTTTGTTATTGTTGAAATTTGATTGTTGTGCATTTTCCCTGGAACCGCTGCAGTCATTGATCTATAAATACATGCTATTAAAACATGTTTCAACAAATTATTTTCTTTAGTTGCAACCATTTTTTTGTTGATTGTTCGATCTGTGATTTGAAGACTCTGGTACTAGTTTAACACAATGAATTTTTTATCTCCTTTTGTTTCCATGTGAGTATTTTTAAATTCTTTGTCTCCTTTAATGTTTAGGGTCATACATAAAGTGAGTCGACTATTCATTTTCTCATGAATACTAATTTTTATATAGATTTGTCGCTTAGAATTATATAGATACACATGAATATCTATTTTTAAATACCATGGATGGACATTTACTAATTAGATTTTTCACTTTCCATGTCACGTCCTATAATTTACTGACTCCTTTAATATATATATATATATATATATATATATTGTATTCAATTTACTTGTATATTGATTGAGCCACTTTTTGGTTCTTATAGGCTATTAGAATGTCAAATAAATAAACTTGGGAAGAAAATAATAAGAGGTATGTTGAGTTTAAGGAAGCATTGGAGGCGAAGGGTGATGGAAAGTGTTATTTCCCTTGCAATGATTGCAAGGGTTTGCAAACGAGAAGAATTTTAAGAACAACAGCTAAAAAACATTGTAAGGAGAAGGGGCGTGCTGAAGGAGGGTATAAATATCATCCCTTGGTAAGACGTTATTCATTACATAATGTACTTCTTGTAATATTATTGACCATGTATTCACAAAATGTTTTATCATTTTAAATATATGTGTTGTATTTTATTCACTAATATTATTACATTGTTTGTAAATATAAATACAATGCCCCCTAAATGTCGACAACTAGAGAGCTATTTGCCACATAATAGTAGAAATACTACTTTTTAGGTGAGGAACATAAAGATCAGAATATTGAAGATCAAGTTCTTAATGATCCTATGGATGACGATGATGTTAATGATACAAATGTAGAAGATGAGATAAATAGATTTCTCTAAGACACATTTTCTCCATTGGATCATGAGGACAACCTCCATGATATTGATGATGTTCCCCTACTCAAGAATTCCCAAGAACCTCTTTATGAAGGATCAACAAAAAATATTCTATTTTCTAAATTGTTGTTGGTGAACTTGAAGGTTTTGAATGGTCTATCAAACACTTTTTTCACACAGCTCCTAAGGTATGTAAAGTTGACTATTTTCCTGTATTTTTAGTGTTAATTAATTCGTAAATTAGGGATATGTGATAATTATGACTTATATTGTTTACATTTCATTTTTTTGTCAATGTTACAGCTTGTTGGGTGAATTTCTATTACCAGCATCAAATAATTTACCATACACATGTCGAGAGGTATTCTTCATCATGAAAGAAATTGTAATGGAGTATCAAACTATTGATGCATGTCCTAATGATCATATTATATCTTATTGACAATGTGCACCAGAAAACAAATGCCCATAATGTGGAATTAGTATATATCGAATTGATTAAGTAACAAAAAAGGTGCCTCGAAAATTTCTTTGTTATATTCCCATAATTCCACTTTTCCAACGACTATTCAGGTTCCAAAGTATAACACAATTTATGGATTACCATGCAAAGAACATAAGTGAAGATGGTGTTCTTTGAACTCCTACAAATGGTTTTGCATTGAAGCACATCGAATAAAAATGGCCAATTTTTAAAGATGAACCTCGTAATGTTATATTTTCATTGGCAGGTGATGGTTTCAATCCATCTAGAGATATTCATTCTACTTACTCATTATGGCCTATTTTTGTCATAAACAATAACCTTCCTCCTTGGATGTCGATAAAGAGAGAACACAATGTTGGAAATTATTATTCCCGGTATTTTTTTGAAAGTAATTATATTATTTCATTGATTTGTTGTTTAATTGTTGCATGAGAACACATTTTATATTGTCAGACACATAAATAAATAGCATCGTATGTTGAATGATCAATTAGGTAAGTACCAAGTTAAAGCTATGAATGTATATATTGAGACTCGTATCGATGAGCTATTGAAGTTATGGGCTGGAATCACTATGTATGACATCTCTAGACCAACAGGGTAGAAACAATTTCAGTTCCATGGAATACTTTCATGGACAATTCATGACGCTCTCGGGTTAACACATTTTTGGGGTATGTAATTTGTTGTTGCACGTCATCAAAATTATATGTTTTTAAGGTCAATATCATGCATTTTTTTAAATTAATAATATTTTGATGCTATAACATTAATACATATATCTTTCAAGTCTTCAAACAAAGGGAAATTTTGCATGTCTAGTATGTGGTCCTAGGATACAATCTTATCATTCAATAAATTTAGAAAAGGAGGTGTTTGATGAGTACATGCACTTCCTCCCTAGAATCCATAGGTATTTAAGTACCGAGAAAAAAATTCAATGGTAAAGAAGAGAATGAAAACAAACCACGAAGAATGACACATCACCTATGGAAGTTGGAATATAATAGAAATCATCGAGGTATACAAATTGTATATGTAGCATATACAAACATGTAATATTAGGAATTTATATTTTTACTGAATTTTGTCTACCATGTGTACTATCATGAATTATTGTCAATGTGTTTTTGTTTATATTTAATGAATTTCTTTAAGGCATGAATGGGATTCCATGAGGAATGAAGATTTATGCCATAGAATTTAGTGCATTGCCTTACTACGAGCACCTACAAATAGCTCATTTGTTCGACATAATGCATATTGGGGAGAATGTAACAGAAATGATATGGCATATATTAGATGGAAGGACTGAAAAAAGATAAAATTGAAAAATTTTGTAGTGACATTATAGAAGCCAATCATGCATTGCAAAGTGTAATTATTTCCAATGCCGGAGATGGGGACTGAAATATTAGTCTTCCATGGTTATTGACAAATCAACAAAGCAATGCTATAAAAGAGGTTATTCAGAAAATAAGGTTTCTGACGGGGTTTTCGTCGAACATACAAAATATATTAATAAAAAAATGTAATTTTTGAGGTGTTAAAACTCAAGACTTGAATACATTCATTAAGGTAATTATTTATGTATATAATTTAGTTTTAGTACATCATTTTAGTAATTGTTGTCTCTTATTTGGAAATATTAAATAATTATTTACTTTTAATTTCTATAGTATGTTCTACCTCTATCTCTCAAATATATTTAATGACAACATAAAACAAGTTATATATGGTCTTGGTAAATACATGAGGTAAGAAACAATTTATATCCATGAAAATGTTTTTTTCTCTTTGTTCCATATGCTATTGACAAATTGTGTTTTACAACTTGAAAATTTATTATATATGCCTTAATATTCTTGTTGATCACTATTATTTTCTTACATCATTTTTAGGTGTATTTCATATAAATAAATCCATATGTCGAAATTGAACCCAAGTGATAGAACAATTACACTCACAAAATTGCTAATCAAACATGCAAAATTCACACAAAAGGAGACTCAAATTGGAGCATAACACAACCATGTATTGAATAAGTGTGCATCAGCCAAACTCATCAAGTAATATGCTGTCCAAATATATAATTACAACAGATATTCAAAATCACAAGGTTTCTATTCAAATTGGTCAAAAAGCAGGCTTACTAAAACTAGTCAAATCACCTATATGTGCATAAAACACTTTCCAAATCTATGAAGATGCTCACGAATTGGATAAATCAGATAGGAAAGATAATAAGTGATGGAAATATATCATATCCATGATTTTTTTTGGAGAAAAGGAAGGAGTATGATGTGGGAAAAAAACAAGGCAGTTACTCCTAGACTAGCTTTTCCGTTTTGCCTTAAAATTGTTGTAAAGCAAGGCAACTTTCAGAAAAA
The DNA here is from genome assembly GCA_001517045.1 of Pseudotsuga menziesii. Lineage (NCBI taxonomy): Eukaryota > Viridiplantae > Streptophyta > Pinopsida > Pinales > Pinaceae > Pseudotsuga > Pseudotsuga menziesii. Next base: position 961,037 of record LPNX010826023.1, on the reverse strand, counting down.
GAAGAATTGCGCTTTTCCAATCCATGAATAAAATAAGAGTAGATAAAAAAATTTATAGGATGATTCCAAAGTGCTCCATGACCAATTTTTAGCATGTGTTGACTTCTAGGTGCAAGTTGAATCTAACTAGCATAGTGAGGAATCTAGGAATATAGGAATAAGACAAAAATGATTAATTAATGTCAAATATGGGTAACTATGGGTTGATTATTATAAAACCCCCCATTAATCCCATATTTATGAGTAAATATTAGAAAACTATAGGTCCTAGAAAAAATCCTTAGTCACCCTTTACATAATGCATGTCCATACAACCAAGGAAAGAGGCAAAACCCCAGTGGGAAAATCCTCCCTTTAACATGGACAAGAAACAAAATTTTGGAAATATTGTTATCAAACATACTTCAACACATGATCAACAATCCCCAACAATTGTTTGAGATTAATGAATGTCTTCTCACAAAACACCTTGGTGAATATGTCTACTTCTTTCTCTGAAGATGCGCGGTAGAGTAGAGCAATGGTACCATCGTGCAAAAGCTCCCTGATATAGTGCATATGGATCTCAATGTGCTTGGTTCACTATATTTCAACTGGATTAGTGGATATTTGAATGGTTCTTTAATTTTCACAATATATGACAGTGGAAAACTCTGATTCGAGCCCACAATATCCAAGTATCCCCTGCAACCACAAACATTGAGAAGATGCATTCACAACTCCTCTATACTATGCCTCTGTAGATGAGAGTGATATGGCACTCTTATTCTTACTTGAATAGTAGATTGGTCCATCTACAAGCATAGACACATATCCTGAAGTAGCCTTTTGATCTGTGTTTTCACCTTCCCAATCATTGTCAATAAATCCAACTAGCTCTAAGTCGGATTTTGCTTCATAGAAAATCCCATGAGTTCTTGTTCCCTGAACAAAGTTTAAGATCCTCTTGGTTTCTCTCCAATAGATCTCATGATGCTGATCCATGTATATTGAAGCCACACTAACTTCATAATCTAAGTCAGGTTGATTATGTGTAATATAAAGAAAACACCCAATCAACTACCTATACAGTGCGTTATTTACCAAAGGAGAAGAACCTGCTTCCTCAAGATTAACTCGTGAGAGGAATTGAGTCTTGCTTGGCTTGCAATATTTCATGCTGAAATTGTTGAGCATATCTGAAGCATACTTGGACTAATGAACTTTTATTCCATTTTTGGATTGATCAATTTCAATACCCAAGAATTGGCTTAACAATCCCAAATCTGTCGTGGAAAATGCATGGTTCATTGCATCCTTCAAGGAGGAAATATCTTTATTTGAACTTCCTGTAATAAGTAGGTAATATACATATATAAAAAAATATTTAAAGATCCATGAATCATCTTCAAATATACATTATTATCAGACTTCCATAAAAAAAACTCAGTGACAGCAGAAAGCCATCAATCTTGGCATACCAAGCCCTAGGGGCTTGCTTAAACTCATTTGGATCTTTCACACAAAGGGCACTCTCGAATTGAGATCTAGTCCTCCTAGTATCATTGGGATTCCCATCTAGTTCCCCAGCTACATAAATGGTCCTTGTTGCCCATTTTGGTCTTGTAGGAATGTTAGATTTGCAAGTAAATCATCATTATCAGACATATCAGAATCAGAAAACTCATTAGTTTCTTCACTTACAATCAGTGGTTGTGGTGATGAAGAGGACTCTCCAACTTCAACTGCTGCTAAAGGCTCTTCTTCGAAATGAACACTTATTTCAATGAAATATTTGTTATTTCTCAAGTTGATCAGATTTTACCCTTTTGAATCTTCAGAATACCCAACAAATAGGTACTCTTTTCTTTGGGGTTTCAAATCCTTCCTCTTTTCAGTTGGAATTCTATCCCAAGCCTTTGAGCCAAAAATCCTGAAATGGGTCACATATGGATTGTGCCCACTCCAAGATTCGAAAGGATAAATACCATCAATATTCTTATGTGGAATCCTATTAATGATATAGGATGTACATTTTATATCCTCAGCCCAAAACTTTGGTGGAAAATCTTTAGCCTCCATCATGCAAGTTTCCATCTCCTTGAGTGATATGTTCTTTCTCTCAGCAACACCATTTTGATCTGGTGTGTAAGGAGTAGAATGATGCATCTATATACATGAATATTTACAATAATGGATGAAATCAGACTTGACATACTCACCACCATTGTCATATCTGAGGATCTTGAGTTTCCTCCCATACTAGTTCTCAACCAAGGCTGGAAAGACCTTGAAGAGGTCAAAAAGTTCAGACTTGTGCTTTAGGAGGTAGACCCAACAATACCTGGAAAAGTCATCTATGAAGGTGAGTGAATATTTGGCTTGACTCATGGACATATGAGGGAATGGACCAACAAAGTCACTGTGGATTAACTCAAGGGGTCCAGAGGTTCTCTCATGACTAGCTCTCTCATATTTGTTCTCTGGGCGTTTTCCTAGGATGCAACCTTGACAAACTCCCTTATAAAACTTAATCTTTGGTAACCCTATGACCATATATTTGTCACTCAAATAATAAATATAACTATAGTTAATATGGCCAAATATCTCATGCCAAATCTTGGTTTCCTCATTAGCATGGGTGAGAATAACAAAGGGGTTTGAGTATGGTAGAAAATGGGAAAACTTGTATACCTTCAAAGTGTGATCCACAACATTTTTTTCTATGAGTTTACCATCTAAAATCCATGAGATTTCAACTTCATTGGGGGAGAATATGACTTTATTTGGAGACCCAATGTGATTCATTTAATACACTGACAAGAGATTAGAGGCAAGACCTAGAACATACAACACATATTTGACAGAACCATGGTCAAGATCAATCCTTCCCTTCCCCATACTCTCAGTGAGAGAGTAATCTCCTAAGACAATTTTTGGACCTTTCAAATTGTCAAGAGAGGAGAAAGCCTCCCTTGTTGAAACCATATGTCTAGAAGCTCTAGAATAAATGATGAAGCTAGGTGAGCTTGAGGTTCTAGAAACCAAGGCATGTACTCTCTCCTCGTCTTTTGAATTTGATCCTCCTTCACTCTTCTTTGAGAAATTAGGAAGGGAGATGTTGTTCTTCTCCAGGATTTGGGTCAACATGTCGATTTGATTTTTCATACAAGATCTCTTAGGATGATATAATTTACTATAGTATGTGCACTTACTCATTTCTGCTTTGTTCTTCTTCTTCTGGAAGTTCTTCTTGGAGCCTGAGGGCTCCTCTTGAGACTTTGACTTGTCTCTCTTTTGCTCAGGTGGATTTTTTGATTTTTTATTTCCCTTTGAATCCACCTTTGAATCTCCAGCAACCAAATCTTGGTCTTTGGAAGGTTTGATGGTGCCCATCATTACCAATTTATCTTTCTCCTGGGTGAGGGATTCCATAAACTCAACAAGCTTATGCATATTCTAGGTTTGAGCTGTCAATTTGGTGGCATGGAAGGTAGAAAAAAACACTGAGTAGTCAGGACCAAGCTTCGAGAGTATGGTCAAGACTAGTTTCTATTCCTTCTTTTCGATACCACATTGTTTTAGCTACAAAATAAGGGCATTAAACTTGGAAAAGTAGAGTTGAAATGATTCGAAGCTACTGGGACTCAAGGATATCAATTCATTCTCGAGTTTATTTCCTCTCATCTCATCTGTATTTCCAAAAATATCTTCAATATTCTCCCAAACCTCATTAGGTGATGTCAATGCATCAAGACAAAAGAGGAGGTCTCTTGAAATGCTCAAGCACAGAATACCATAGGCCTCATCCCTCCTGTTGTGCCATTTAATTTTCTCTGAAACTGCATTGGGATATTCCTTAGTTTCCATGGTAACCCTGTAGATACATTTCACTCTCAACAATATCTCCATCTCATCTTTCCATTCGAAGAAATTGAATGGAGTCAATATTATCCTTTGAGATTGGTCCATATATCAGCACTTGTGCCCTCTAGTCAGCAGAATTCGTTCTCAGTAAATGATGTCAAGCATGAAATAACAATATGGAAGGAGATAAATCGATATAAATAGGATATAATACCATGTGGAAATTGAACTGAAGTGATAGAACAATCACACTCACAAAATTGCTACTCAAACATGCAAAATTCACGCAAAAGGAGACTGAAATTGGAGCATAACACAATCCTATATTGAATAAGTGTACATAATACAACCTAATCAAGTAATAATATCTCTAAATATATAATTACATCAGATATTTGAAATCATAAGTTTGCTATTCGAACTAGTCAATAAGAAGGCTTACTAAAACTAGTCAAATCCCCCATAGGTGCAAAAAACACTTTCCAAATCTATGAATATGCTCACGAATTGAGTAAATCAGATAGGAAAAATAATAAGTGATGGAAAGAGATCATATCCATGATTTTTTTTTGGATAAAAGGAATGAGGATGATGTGGGAAAAAAACAAGGCAGCTACTCCTAGACTAGCTTTTATTTTTTGCCTTAAAACTGTTGTAAAGAACGGAAGCTTTCAGAAAAAGCAAAACTGCGCTTTTCCAATCCAAGAATAAAATTAGAGTTGATAAAAATGTTTCTAGGATGATTCCAAAGCACTCCATGAGCCATTTTTATCATGTTTTTACTTATAGGTGTAAGTGGAATCCAACTAGCATACTGAGGAATCTAGGAATCTAGGAATAAGAAAAAAATGATTAATTAATGTCAAATATGGGTAACTATGGGTTTATTATTCTAACACCATAAATAATATATTAGGTACTGGAAGAGTTAAATTCCTTGTATAATGTGTGAAATGTAGAAGTATTTACCTCCAGCATTTTTCAATTCCCAAGAACACTATCTCATACACCAAGTTGAGGAGATTGAATTGTGTGGACCTGTAAAATCAAGGTCAATGTGGATGGTGGAAAGGAATTTAAAGTCATTAAAGGATTTTGTTAGACAAAAAGCATGTCCCTAGGGTTCTATGATGCAGGGCTATTGNGCCTATCCCCCCGATCCTACCTAACTACAAGATTCTTTTGTGTTCCTCAAATGAGGTTATAGTGTTGGTTGAGTTAAGTAGATTTTAGGTCTCACTTTGAGTTAGGGGATAGATTGTGTGCATGTGAGGTTGTGAATCCAAAATAGTTACTCAATAACAACAGTAATGTAAACAAAACTTTGAAAAACTTTTACCATGCAAAAATTTTTTATTTTTATTTTTTGAAATAAATGCTAAAAATTTTCTAAACAATTCTGTAAACAAGGGACAGAAATGGCTGCGGGGCTGCAAGTGGTACAGGTGGCTGTGCAGGTGCAGGAAAAATGGAGGCAAAGTGGCTGGGTTTCGGCGCGGAAACAAAGTCAAAAAATAGTTCGCGAACCGCGGCTATGGGGCGGACTCGCGCGGTCGGACCGCGGGTTGGAAGGCAACAGTCGCGCGCAGATCGCGGGTTTAGTGGAAACAGGCGCGGTCTAGGTCGCGGGTTTCGGGCTGACAACGGTGGTCGGAGCGCGACTGTTTAATGAACAGGCACGGTCGGATCGTGACTGTGGGCGGAAAAAACGCGGTCGGGGTGCAAGAAAAAAAAGGCTGACAGCGGCGGGCTGGTCGCGGGTTAGGGCCTGAAATGCGCGGTCGGGCCGCGGCTGCGGAAGAAAAAAGCGCGGTTTCCGGCGGCCGAAAACGACGAACGAAAGTACAGTACGGAAAAATAAAAATAAAATTAAAAAGAGACAGCGGAGTCGCCAAAACTGTAGCTAGGGTTTTCACCCTAGCTTGTGCGAATGAGCACCTACTAAGGAATCTGGAATCCTTAGTAGCAGTTCAATGATGTAAACAAAAACAAACTGAAACAAAGACTAATCTAAAGCAGTAATAAGTAAATAACATGAAGTAAAAACAGTAAAGAAATGTATAATGGTGATTTTTATTGATATTACCTCCAATGGGGAGGTTGGTGGAGTCCGTTGCACTGGTCCGATGTGGGTGGCTTCGAGCTCCAAGCTGCTTCTTTTCCTTTTCCGGTGGTGGAAATGGGCCAAGGGAATTCTCAATGGTGAAAGTAGCTTGATGGTAAGCTAGGGTTTCGAGAATAATTTCGGCAGAGGTAGGT
>LPNX010826023.1:942506-954366 GCA_001517045.1 Pseudotsuga menziesii | reverse complement strand
CAAAGACTAATCTAAAGCAGTAATAAGTAAATAACATGAAGTAAAAACAGTAAAGAAATGTATAATGGTGATTTTTATTGATATTACCTCCAATGGGGAGGTTGGTGGAGTCCATTGCACTGGTCCGATGTCGGTGGCTTCGAGCTCCAAGCTGCTTCTTTTCCTTTTTCGGTGGTGGAAATGGGCCAAGGGAANGCTTTTAGTGGGATTTTCAGGGAAATATGGTAGGCAAATGGACAAATGAGCCACGTAGTGGGGTAGATGAGGTAGTTAACCATTTTTGGGTGTTAACAACTATATGGGATATCAGTCCATGGTGTACATTAGTCGGTATCTTCTAAATTTAGCAAAAAGTATCAATCTTCCTTGCATATGGCATGTCAACTCCACCAACCAATTTGAAGGGGAGGTCCTGTCAGGGAAAGGTAGAATGAGGAAAATGAAATGTAATTGAATGGTGTAGGTAATACTCATGTAATTTTTATTATTCCATTGATATTTTAAGGTAAACTTAATTTCCTTTAATGATAGCTAATTTTCAATTCTTAATTGTTATTTTTTCATATAGTTGGTTGAGTGTGGGATGCACTACATTTATACATTGCAAACAATCTTAATTGGATGGAGGAATGGATGGAACGATGTAAATAATTCTATGGTACATTATCATGGGAAGGGGTTAGTAAATTGATTAAAATAATGCATTGTTATCAAGAAGAATATCTTGGAGAACCTACGAAAAGGGAAATTGATTTAGCATGTAGTTTAAAAGATAAAAAGGAAAGTATATAATTTAACATGCTCATTTTTTACTTGTTTCCCATTATATCAATGTATGCATTTCATTTATTTCTTATATAGTTATTTACTGAGTCAGTCCTGATGTAGTTAATACACCACAAGGCTATGTGGTGCAATGGTCATAAATTTTGCATCAAAAAGTTGGCTGAAAAGAAGAAAGCATCATTTTGTGGGATAAATTTAGTTTTTCAAGTCACTTGTGGGATGGTACATGCTGCAAATGAATGAACGTGATCTCTAAAGAACTGTTATTGAGCATGTCAATGGATTTTCCATGGTTAATACAAGGGAACTTGAACCGGGTACAAAATCTTATGTTTTTCCAAGTCTATGTGAGAAGGTATTTTACTCAGAGGTTCCAGGTAAAGAAGGTTGGTCATACATTGTTAGATATGATATAAGAGGAAGATCAATCAAGTATAATGCATTAGATGAAGAAGACAATGTTGAAGAAGAAAGTGATGCAGATCATGATCAGTTGGTCGCTGATGTAGATGTGTTAGATGAAGAATTTGATCAATAAAATGATCATCCAAATGATGTAGGAGGAAATGACCTAGTCAGTGATGATATTGATAATGAATATATAACTCAAAATTACATTAATGATGATGTTGATATGAGTAATCCTTTCGGCAATAGTGATTTTAAACTGGATGATGATACAGATGTTGCTTCAGATGAATAATCATATCAATGACATCGTATAAATGTTGGAACCTAGGAGTTGGTATGTGCATGAAGGGTTATATGATGATTATTCTGTTGATGTATTTCTTATGTATTGTAACCCGATGTTTATTCCTGGATATATTGTAATGTATTTGAGTCATGTCATGCCCCGATGTTCCAATCGGGAAGTTTCTATAATGAAAAAGTCATGTCAAGTCATTGTGGGTAACCCTCATATTGGTCAAGGGTTAAAGTCCCCATAGTTGTGGGGCCCTTGGGTTATTAGACTATCCTAGTGAAGTCGACCCTAGGTGAGTCATTGTAAGTCGGGGAAATAGTTCCCACCATTGTGTTACCCTCCTATTGGTCGGAGGAGGCAAAGTCCCCACAAGTGGTGGGGCACTAGAGTTATTATACACTCATAGAGATGTAGGCTCTAGTAAGTAATTAGTAAGCTAGGCCGACATGATTGAGTGCACTTCAAGTGAACGGAAGAATATAAATAGAGAGTGAGAGCCTCTCTATTTATCACTTGTAACATACATCACTCACTCACTCAAGTGTGGCGCATTAGTGAGGAAGGAAATACTGGGACTAGACAGAAGAAGAAAACTGTTGCTATTGGGAGTGCATCTTACTGTTTTCTGGTTTTACCATTTTGGTGCTAATTCTATCTTTGAGGAAGTTGCGGGGTTTTCTCCTTTTATTGCTATGCTTGTTATTCTCTCAGTGAAAAGATCCTAAGATCATAATGCTAGCTTATATGATGAAAAACTAAAATATTCCAGGTATTTTTTTATGCAAAATCTCATTTGTAGTATTTGTTGCACAACGGTCATATGTTTTTTTTTCATTTACTCATAGATATTATGTTGCACATTGTCATATGGCTGTAATAATTATGTATTGTATATGTTCAAATCATCATCATCATCATCATCATCACCATCACCATCACCATCACCATCACGTTCATCATCACCATTATCCTCGTCATGATCATCGACTATCACCATTATCCTCATCATGATCATCGACATCATCCTCATCATCATCAATGTTATAATCATCGTTATCATCAATGTTATAATAATAATCGTCATCAATGTTATTATCATCAACACCATCATCATCATCATCATCATCATCATAATCATCATCATCATCGTCGTCGTCGTCAGCATCATCATCATCCTCATCATTATCTCCATCTTCATCTTCGTTGTTATCATCACCATATGTAGAATGAAAGAGAGAAAAATAAATTGATTTTTAGTGATCCAACCCATTACTAATTGGTCCTACTAAATGATTAATATAGCGCAACACAAATTTAATTATACATAATGATAAGTAAATGATGCATCAACTTTGAAATTAAACTAAAACTTAATAGTAAGACGTGTAACAATATCTCATCTATTTTTTTATAAGATATATAAAAAATATTATTTTATATTTTTCATTCTTTAAATATAGAGATATTTCAATATAGATATATGTTGAATAGTTATAAAAAATAGAATACAAAATAATTTAAAAATAAATTTAGATATTATAAAAATATAAAAAATTAAGTAACTTTATTTTAAATCTTAATTTATCAAGTAATAAGAGTGAATAATTTTTTTGGATGTAATTTATCTTGATAAAATATTTATACCTAAACATATTTGCATCCCTATAAATGATCCAAAACAAATCTAATTATACATAATGATGAGTATATGATCTATGAACTTTAAAACTAATTTTAAATCAATTTATTTTTATAATGTAAAGAATGAAGATTTTTGTAAAAAAATTTATCCAAAAAATTGAAGGATGTTCTTTTCTATTTTTAAATGATATTTTTAATATTTTTATAACAAAATTGATATATTTTATGAGTGTACATAAATCCTTAAAATAAAGACTAATAAGATATTATTATGCCTACATTTATAGTAATTTTATATTTAATGTAGTTTAAATTTCATTTAGTTTGTTATTGCTTAAGTTTTATTTTCTTATTTAGTTGTTAGCCAAAAGTTGATTTAGAGAGATTCCAATGAATATCTTCTTATATAAAACTCGGCTATAGAGATCTTGATTTAGAGAGCTTCCAATGACTATCCTTAAGTAATTTTCTATATTTTAGTCATTATAAGTCATTTTTAGTAGAGGTAAGGATGCATGTTAGAGGCAAGATTGCATGGTAAGATATTGGTAATGGAGACATAAAGGATTGCAAATATCAATTAGCACCATGGATATTCACCAAGTGGCACACTTCAAGAGGTATTGATCTCCTATATTCCTCCCTTCTCAAACATATGAAAAATAAATTTGATTACAATGAGGATTATAATGATGATGATGATGATAATGTTGATGTATTTGTAACTTTGGAATGTATTCACCTATTTATCTTATGTCTTGTACCCCGATGTTTATTCTTGTATGTGTCTGTAATGTAATTGAGTCATGTCATGCCCCGATGTTCTGATCAGAAGGATCTATAATGTAAACAAGTCATGTCAAGTTATTGTGGGTAACCCTCCTATTGATCAAGGGTTAAAGTCCCTGTAGTTCTGGGGCACTAGGGTTATTAGACTCACCTAGTGAAGTCGGCCCTAGTTGGGTTTAGTCAAGTCGAGAATTAGCATAAATAGAGAGCTGGCCTCTCTATTTGATACACACTCACTCACACTCAGTTTTAGCGCATAGCTGAGGAAGGAGAAGACACTGGGGTTAGGAAGAAAGAGGTTACTGCTGTCGGGAGATCATTTTACTATTTTGGGATTTTCTATTTTGGTGTTAATTCTACCTCTGAGGAATTTGTGGGGTTTTCTCCATTTATGGTTTCCCCGAGTAAAAACAATGTGTTCTTTGTTTCTTGTGTTTGATTGTTGTTCTTGTTATTCTCTCACTTAAAGATCCTAATAATGCTAGCTTAATGTTAAAAATCTAACATGGTATCAGAGCTAACCTGAGAAGAAGAAGACACTGTGCAGCTGCTGGAACTAGGGCTTCCTATTTTTTGGATCTCTCTCCATATATTTTCAGCAAAAGAAGGTTGGAATAACTCTCCTCCCTAGCGCACATCTTTCTGTTGAATCAGAATCCAATTATGAGGTTTTTCAATTTTGGACTCGACACTGCTGCTGAAAATTAGGGATTTTCATAGAAGAGGAATTTTTCAGTGAGCCCAGGCCTCAATTGATCTCCTCCCCAAAATCAAAGTTAGGGATCAAAATCAAAGAATTTGGTTGGACAAAACTTTGGAAAAGAAAAACCCTAATCTGCTCCTGAACCAACACTGCAGAATTTTAGCTCCAGATTCAGATCTGACATCTTGATCTGGTAAGATCTAAATCTTTTGTATTTCCATTTGATTTTCTTAGTTAAGATGTCTCATCATACCAAGATTGAATAAAATCTTGAGGGAGCTGATAATTTTCGATCCTAGAAGTATAGGATCTCCCTGGTCCTGGAAAAAAAAAATCAGTTAGACTCCTACATCAATGAGGATGTTCCAGTTCCAAAGGGAGATGAGGCTAAGGCCTTACACAAGAAGAAGTTGGTTATGGAAAAGAGGATCATTGCTGATTCAATCAAGGATCACCTCATACCACAAGTGTCCTCCCTAAAGACACCTAAAGCTATGTTTGATGCCCTAACCAAATTTTTTGAAGGAAAGAACATAAACTGGAAGATGACCTTGAGGAACCAGTTGAAGAATGTGAAGATCCAGAATGCAAAAACCATCCAGTCTTACTTTACAAGGGTTTCTCAGGTCAAGGAACAATTGGAAGCAGTAGATGAAGAAGTGGAGAATGCAGAGATTGTAATGGCCACCTTGAATGGTCTCCCTAGGACATGGGACTCTTTCATTCAAGGGATCTGTGCTAGAAAGAAGTTCGTCAAGTTCAACAGACTATGGGAAGAATGCTCTCAATTAGAAGAAGCTCAGATAGAAGCTCGAGAAGAGAAGATGGGAAGTGAATATCAAGCTCTCATAGTGCAATCCAAGAAAACTAGATCTAGCCACCACAGAAGTAAGTACTCTCATCAAAGGAATAACTTTAGAAATCCTTTTGAAGATCAAGACTTTTCGATTAGATAATGGCAGAGAATTCAAATCAAATGAATTCAAAGAGTTGTGCAAAGACTTAGGGATTAAGAGGGAGAACCACACTGAAAAGAAGATCAAGACTTTTTTATTAGATAATGGCATAGAATTCACATCAAATGAATTCAAAGAGTTGTGCAAAGACTTAGGGATTAATAGGGAGTTTTCCACTCCATATAATCCACAACAGAATGGTAATGCAAAAAGGAAGAATAGAACTATCATGGAAGCTGCAAGAGCAATGCTTCATGATCAAGATCTTCCTATGCATCTTTGGGCAAAAGCTGCCAAAATAGCAGTGTATGTACAGAACTGTACTCCACAAAGAGTACTTGAGAACAAGACTCCTGAAGAAGTATTTTCCGACAAGAAACCAGAAGTCATCCATCTCAGAATATTCGGTTGTCCTGTGTATATACAAATTCCAAAAGAAAAGAGGATGAAATTAGATCCTTCAAGAAAGAAGGGTATATTTGTGGGATACTCTGAAAGCTCGAAGGCTAACAAAATATACTTCCCAGGGTTGAAGAATATTGACATTAGCAGATATGTAACATTTCACAAAGATTCAGCCTACATAAAATCCAGGAAGAGACCAGCTGAAGAACCTGAAGAAACAAGAGAACCCAGAAGTCATGATACAGTCATGAACAAAGAAATTCAAGAAGAAGATCGAGAATTAGAAGAACCTCAAGAACCTATAGATCCACCTCTGGAGAAGAATCCTCATAAGAGGAAACCTACTTGGGTACATAAAACTATCCAAGGTGCAGAAAGATATGGAGCTTCAGAAGAAACACCCAGAGGAAGAAAGAGAACTAGATCTTGCTCTAGTTACGTAGCCTTACTATGTGACATTATTGATAAATAACCTTCCAACTATGAAGAAGCGGCAGAATGAAAAGAATGGAAGGATGCTATGATCGAAGAGTATCAGTTGATCATGAAGAATGATGTTTGGGATGTTGTCTTAATGTTGATGTATATGTAACTTCGGAATGTATTCTTCTTTGTATATTGTAACCCGATGTTTATTCCAGGATGTTTCTATTATGTATTTGAGTCATGTGGTCATGCCCCGATGTTCTGATCGGGAGGATTAATAATGTAAACAAGTCATATCAAGTCATTAGGTAAGTCCCCACAGTTATGGGGCACTTGAGTTATTATACACTAATTAAGGTGTAGGCTCGAGTAGTAATTATTAGGTCGAGCCTACGTGTGAAATGGTAATTCAAGTGAACAGACTAATATAAATAGAGAGTGTGAGTCTCTCTATTTATCACTTGTGAATTACATCACTTGGTCTCTCAAGTGTGGCGCACCTTTGGAGAAGGAAATCTTTGGCTTGACAGAAGACAAAAAGCTGCTGTTGTGTTGGGAGGTCATCTTACTGTTTTGGGATCACATCTTGTGGTGATACTATCTTAGAGGAAGTTGAGGGGTTTTCTCCATTTATGGTTTCCCCTCCTAAAATATTTGTGTCTCTTGTCTCTTGTGATGTGCTTATGTTATTTCTGTGCTTGTTATTCTCTCAGTGAAAAGATCCTAACATAATGCTAGCTTAAATGTTGAAAAACTAACATGGTATCAGAGCTAACCTGAGAAGAAGACACTGTGCAGCTGCGGAGGCTAGGGATTCCTTGTTTTTGGATATGTTGAATCCTGGAAATTCGTCGGCGGCAACAGTAAGGGATTCTCCCCAATTAGCGTTCCCAACTAGCCCGCTGACTGTTTGGTATAGGGAATCCGTCCGGTTTACGTTCCGGCTACCGTAGGTCAAAGTAACAACAATGGTTTACCGGTTGCGGCCCGGTCCACCGGAATTTGTATTTTGACTGAATGTATGCAATGCATGTGCCTATCTTAATCATGCAGGGTGATAAAGATGCAAGGAACTACACAATGTGCTGCACAGGTTCTTACCTCTCGTCTTATGTTCACAACATCTAAATCACATATGCAACCATGCAGTAAGACAACTAATCATCTAAACACCTAACTACCTATTTCCGAGGAGCCAGAAAATGATTATTATTGAGTAATGCATTATCTCCATGTATGATAAACACAATTACAGGTAGCTGATATTTATGTTTACAACACATGAACTAGAATATCTTCTAACAATCAGATAGCTAACTGTTATATGAAACACAAGCATTACTCTGAGTGAATTTTCCACGAAATAAATCAGAAATCATTCAACAAGACATAGGCCACATAGTTGGAACGATCTCACGATTTATGGACATAAGCTGAAAAATAAAGTAGTTCATCTTTCGGCCATCCATCGCATAACATTTGGAAACTTCACAGCTTTTCTCCAACAAGCAAACTAAAATATTTATTTCAAAAGGAAGTAGTTCTTCTTACAATAGGTCCTCCAGTATTACTGGGAAAAATCCCCTCCTTCCTTTCTTCTAAGTTTCCTATTCTTATACAAAAAGCTAAAATGGTTGGGCTACCCAAAGTGACCTTTGGGCTTCCCAACGCTTCCTTTTCTCAAAAAAAAAACCTTTTACAAATTATTAAATTACAATAAAGCTGATCGGTCCCCTCATGAGGAGGGTCCCGCTTGGCTCTCCAAGTATTTCTTCCATGCTGTAGCTTCACTATCGAGCTCTTCAAATGAGGTGGGCTCCAAGAATTGGATATTAATCTCCAACTTTTTCACCTTTTTCTTGATGGCCTCGACCCTGGTTGCGTTTAGTCTCACCTGTTCTTCTAGGAGTTGCACACAAACGACGGTATGGCCTATTTCAGTCTTCAGGGTTTGTTCATCAATGGCGCTGATGCCTTGTACTTTGGATTCTTCCTCCTGTTGCCTCTTCTACAAAATTTCTATGAATGAGTCATGATCTGGGAACTCGTGTAGCCTTTGCTCAGCTTCTACTTGACACCAGTTGTAAATAACTAAGGCTCTCCTGAAAAATTCGGTGCAAAGTCCCTTTTTTTTTCTGGACAGTTTTCTTGAAGTCTGTAGAAGGAGCAAGTCGACATAAGTTGACTTGAACGAAGACCGACTTAGTCAATCAGCCGACTAAGTCGAGGGACCGACTTAGTCGATCAGCCGACTAAGTCGGTCGGCTAAGTAAACATAGTGATTAGAGTCTGTTAACTAATAGTCGTGTCGGTTCGGTGAACCGACAGGTAGTTATGATTGTAACTATTTGTAACCTGTATATATTAGGCTGTTGAGCCTCACAAGAACTCAGTTCAGTTCTTGGCTTTGTATGATCTATTGAGAATAATATAATCTGTTTATCCTATCTGTTCTTGTCTCTTGTATCTGTGTATATTTCTGTATATTTTTGTATGTATTATTGGTAACCTTATGTGATCCGTGATATTACAACATTGGTTCCGTTGCCGGTAGTACATAACTGGAATATATGCTCACATATGATACCAGAACAGGAGATAAAGGAATGGTGGGAGTGAAAAATTGCTAACTATCTACAAAATTACGCGAGAAGGAACAGATTGATAGTCGCAGAAGAAAAAGCCAGATTTTTCACTGAGACTCACGAAAAGTTTGTCGAATCCGTCCCACACCTGTTGAAGCAGCTTTTGGATGAGAAAACTGGACAAGACTAAAGAAGAACAGTTACTCCAGAAACTGATCCAAGGAGGACGTACGAATCTATCGGAGTGGTTCGAAAAGATAGCCGACGACTTCTGTGAGGAACAAGCAGTCGAACACAGGACTTCTGTGGAAACTGTTCGACAGGAATTTTTCACAGAATTTACTGATCAATTCTTGTGTTCCTTGCCGACTTTGCTGTTCAAGTTTTTAATAGAAAAAGGTGCAGGCCATATTGTCGAAGCTCGACCACTATTACGTGAACCACCCTCAAATACTAACTGGACGGAGAAGAAAAAGAAGTGGGAAAAATTTATTGCTGAAAGGGAGTGGGAATACTTCCTGAGTAAGTAGACACTATCTGAGCCTTCTAAAAAGCGTCGGGTAGGCCATGGGGGGGTAGCTGGTCGTGTGTCAGACCTAGAGCATAGTGGATTCTAGTCGACGAGAGTCTTAGTCGCCAGGCCTGAACAAGTGACCGCGGAGGACCTGAAGGCATAATCTTGTACGAAAGTATGTCGGACATTAAGAGAATTAAAAGGGACGAAAGGCAGCAGAGAAGGGAAGCCAGACGAGAAAGACCCACAGAGCTGCAGCGAAACCCTAGGGAGACCGACCATGATGACGTACCGCCAGAGTCGGGTCATGACCAACGCAGAGAAGGCGAAGAAGAAGAGGGGTCCCCTAAAGATGACGAAATGTGGATAGAGCAGCCAGAAGCTCTCCAACTAATCGTTCCCGACGAAGGAGTAACCCTTTCCACAGTAAGTCCGCATACCAGAATACAAACTATTATAGAATATGACCTTCGACTAAGAGCTGGCGACATTACACTTTGGAGCCGACTAGGCGACGAACCATATCCGGGTCGACATCTTGTAATACGTCGACCGATCGAAGGGAATTGGGTGACCTTTCAAATGGCACCCTCCTTTCGTAGTATCCACTTGCTCCTGCCGACACATGAAGGAGCACCCCCCCTGCCACATACAACTTCAAAAGATACACAAGAGTCAGACCTGAGCACGCACAGTGACAGTGGGTCATTAAGAAGAAAAATTATCAACAATCCGCTATTCGACGAGAAAGAGTCGACACCCGACGGAAGCATAAGTTCCGTCGACCAAAACCCCATCGTCACCCCGACAGATTCGACTGACTCAACAACCCCACCCCTTACAACCCCACCCAAACCACCCACCCCGCCGACTTCAGAGAGTAGTGACAGTGACTCCGACATGGGTCATGGATCTGCTCAGATTCCCCTTTATGAGGGCGACGAAGACCCCAGACGACATTGGTTCGTCTGTGAATCAATATGGGAGGCCAACAAGGTCACAGAAGAAGAACTCTAGATGGCCCAGTTCGCCGGAGCCCTACGGAAAAGAGCTCTCACATGGTATATGACATTTTCTGAACGGCAGCCTAGAGCAACAAAATCAGAGATAAAAGCGCAATTCCTATCATTTTTTAAGACCCTAGATGCCAAACATCTGGCCGCTAAGAAGCTGAAAACGACATCACAGAAGCCAGGAGAAACAGTTCGCGACTATGATAAACGATGGAAG
Organism: Pseudotsuga menziesii; assembly: GCA_001517045.1. Classification (NCBI taxonomy): domain Eukaryota; kingdom Viridiplantae; phylum Streptophyta; class Pinopsida; order Pinales; family Pinaceae; genus Pseudotsuga; species Pseudotsuga menziesii. The sequence goes on along the minus strand of LPNX010826023.1, from coordinate 943,625 downwards.
GATCTATTGAGCCAGTTAGATTATACTATTGACGAACAATTACTGATTCAATGGTTCCTTGCAGGGCTCTCACAGAAAGTTTTCCGACACATCAGTCTGGAAACTTTCAAGTCATATGAAGATGTGCTGACAAAAGCTCTGCAGGTCGAGATGGATGAAGACATACCTGCATATCAGACCGACCACCATTTGGAGGAGCAGCTGGAAAACGTGCAGAAGTCCTTGAAAGAGCTGACCCTGAAGAACCAAGAAGTCTGGTGCACTAACTGTTCAACAGCCGGGCATTCCAAAGATACTTGTCGACAGCAATTCAGCCGACAAGACGTCCGTTTTGTGCAAACAAAGACATTTTGCGACATTTGCCAGGAACGTGGAGACCATTCCACGGCCGACTGTCCTTACAATATGAAGAATGGGAAGGCTTCCTGGTGTGCTATCTGCGAGACTGCAAATCATAACACGGCCGACTGCCATCTTAACCTAAAGAATAGACAGAAATATCAGGCTGTCTACCAGACAAATGCAGTAGCACAGAACACGGAGCAAAACAATAACAACAACCAGAATGGACAACGCAATGATGGCCGACGACATGAACGCAGAAATGACAACTGACGCCCAGGGTTTGGACGAATCGGTCGATTCGTTGGGGGTCGAGAAATAAGAAGTTGTCGACCCACACAATGCTTTATCTGTTACAAAGAAGGGCACAGATGCACAGACTGTCCGTATAAGGACAGAACTGATCTCAAATTTTGTACACACTGTGGGGTAGGCGATCACTCCTTGGAGGATTGTCCTACCATGTTGGAAAAAATTAGCAATAAAAAGAATGTTAATGTCTTGTCGTGTGTCCAGAAGAATGATGTAATAAACACTAAGAATTTACACATTGTCACTCGACAAGGCACCAAAACCGGGCCTGACAACCCTCAGATTAGCAAGATCACACCCACAAATGCATACCCTGACCCTAGAAAGGAACAACACACATACCAAGAAGCTACATACATATTTCAAAATCTTGCACAGCACGAAGATAATATTCACATTCGACTTAGCTCGACCCAACAACTAACCCATCTTATTCAGACAGACAAATCTGTAGGCCACTTCATT